>JADRCD010226635.1:0-14507 GCA_019843815.1 Montemys delectorum
CAAACTTAGGTCAGTTGGCAGAGCCTTGTGGTTTCTTCTGCATCAAACTACCACTGCTAAATCATGAATAGTGTTTGAGAGTGGATCAAGATACTATTGCTGATTCATGTGAACTGGACTGCTGATACCCTGACAATGAAGATTGGAATCACCCAGAAGAACTATTTCTAAACAAGTCCACATGCCCCTTTGCCTTATCAACCTTGAGTTTCCACTGCCTTTGGTGGGTAGTGAGCTAGAAGAGAGGTTAAAGCATTCAAGGACCCTTATTAAAGTAGATTTTGAACAATACAAGCCTACACATGCTGGTTCATGTTTCCTTAAGTCTAAATATCCATTTAAACTTTTCCTTTGTATGTTCAAAAGTGTACAATAAAAATCATTTTCTTTGGTGCATTCTGATATCTGATAACATTTGGACTTTTACCAAGAATGAGAGTATTCATCTGTTGAATTTATATTCAATCAAACTAACCAGGCATTGAAATATAAATCTCATGAAGAAACATAAGTTTGTGTATCTTAACTATTGGTGTACCCAAGACATTGTCAGATAAGTAATAGGTGCTGTGAACTTTTGTTGAAAGGGGTGCATAAAATCCTGTAATGTATCTTCAGAGGCTTCACGTCCATGCTCCTCTGGTGACCCAGATGTGATGTTCACAACACAGAAACCCAATTTTAAGGTAGAAGATATATGTCAGTTGATGGAATATTTGCCTAGCATGCAGAGAGCTATGGGCTTGAGTCCTACCACACAAAGCAGATTGCCAGACCGCATCTGTCATACTAACACCGGGAAGAGGGGTAGTGGTGGGAAGATCAGAAGTTCAAAGCCATCCTCAGCTACATCCATAGCCACATATCTGAAGCCAGCTTGGGAGATGTCTCAAACAAAATGATATCTCAGGAAGTTTAGATGAACTTTAAGAATATAACTTATAGGCTTCTTAAAAGCCTCATTAACTAAACAAATGTTTGCACTTAAGACTTATAAACTGTGTGCAGTGAATTTTGAAATGTTAGAATAAAGAATTTTTAAAGACTGATGAATATTTAATCCATATAAAAACAACTAAAAGGAAATTTTCTCCATAAAACAAGCATGCCAAATTAAAAGCAGATTTGTGGTAATAAAAAGTATAATATGATACAACAGATTTTGTTTTAGATTATATTATCTTATTGCAAAATAATTCAGGCAAAATGACAACTCTAATTCAGCTTCTGCACATGCTCATGTTTTGGAATATTATCATCAGGATTTGAATCCAGTTCATCTAACATGAATAATGACATTCTCAGAAAACACCAATTGTATTTCCTTAGCCTCAAACCTCTAAACCATGTGCATTAGTTCTCAGTCTTCTAAGTTTAGGACATCCTTTTATAAAGGAAATTTAGTTCTACATGAGCCCATAGTCTATTATCTGAGCCAGTAGACACAAGTAAGATGTCTTGCAGGAGCCATTTGACTGTTTTTTATGCACTACATGTTTAGTACTGTGTTTGAAATGCACAAATATTTAATAAATGAACAGTAAGTAATGCAATGATGAATTAAAGTAATCCATGGGCAAAGATTTCTAATGGTTTCTGAACAATTAGATGAGGAGCTCTTGAGAAATTCTACAATAAATGATGAGGCTAACACCAGCTGAATCTACTTATCAATCTTAATATCCCAAAGAAAATGGCAATAAGGCATTGTGTACCTCCTGCTGTGATGCAAAAGCAATCATACAAAATTCAGATGAATATTCTATAAAAATATGCACTGAGTACACTAACTTCTTTAGGTTTATGGAAAATAACCAAAGTCCAAAAACAGAGAAATGTAGTAAATAGAACCTTAAGATGTCGTTATCAAGATCCAAAATGTAAAGAAACATTATACATAAAGATTTAACAAATAATTTATAAAAAGTATGGTAGTATTATACAAATTTATGAGATGTGGGAGCAAAGCATTATAATAATAAGAGAGAAACATTAGATAACATTAATGAATCACTTTTATTCTTTTATTCTAGGGATTATAATATAGTTGCAGCATTTCTTCCTTTCCCTTTCCTCCCTTCAAGCCCCCCTCCCCCGCATACAATTCTTCTTTGTCTCTTGGTTCCTTTCAAATGTATAGCCTCTTTTTTCATTATTGTTACATGCATATATGAATACACATATATACTACTAAATATAGCATGTTTTGCCTGTATACTTGTAGGTATGTATTTGGACTGACTATCTGGTATTGAATAACCAGTTAAGGTACTGCCACATGGAGAAGGCTACTTTTCCAGTTTTCAACATTCTTTAGTTGCCTATAGTTCTTTGTGTAGGGCTGAGGTCTCATGGGTGTCTCCTGGTCTACTTTGGCATATCTATTTGCTGTCATCTTTGTTCAGCTCACATTTAGGAAATCATCCTAATGGGACTTTATATTTGTGTAGCTTCTGATGTTACTAGAAAACATAATCTCACAGAAAACTCCCTGTGGCTCTTGGAATTTTCCACCACCCCCTTTTCTGCTATGTCCTCTGAGTCTTTGGTGTGGGAGTGCTTTGTAGATGTATCAATTGGGGTTAGGCTCCACAACTCTCCATTTTGATTGGATTTCTATGAAGGTCTCCATCTGTGGCATTGAGAAGTTTTCTTGATGAGCTACTCAAATAAGGACTACACTTATCTATAGATGCAAGGACAAATAGTTAGCACTTAGAGAATATGCTTGTTCAGTAACATAGTGGTTGAAGTTTCTCCTCCAAGATCCATGACTTCACTAGCTCTGAGTCATGGGCTAGGTTTCTAGAACCAGGCGTAATTTTCCTATTGTTAAGTGGATCATAACTCCAATTAAAGAGTTGTTGGTTCCAATCACCTATGCACACCTCTACTGCACACTTAGGATTATTATGCCATGGTTAGTTTTTGTTCATATGCACCACAGAGGAATAAGACTTTTGGCTGCTTTCTTCCTTTGAGAGCTTGCATATCACGTCTGGTACCATGAAAGTTAGTCTTCATGAGAAGGCATTCAAGTCAATTCCACCTCAGAAGCCTCTGGCTGCAGTGTATGAAATGTATATCTTCAGCAACAGGAACTTATCTTCTACTTCTTGATGCCAATCAAGGACAATAGAAATAGGCTTTATGTTTTGGAAGTCTTTTGGAAAACCCTGGCAACAACTCAATAAAAGGCATCTCAGGCCTGGTATTAGAAGTTTATTGTTGTATGCTCTTTGACTCTTGGAAAGAACATTGCCAGCCCAGATGAGAAATTTTCATTTTAACTATGTGCATATATATATAAACAGAATCATGTGTTGTGTATTTATACACAGAATCATGTGTATTATAAGCAACTAGCAAATTCGTGGATAGGAGAAGAGGGAACTAGATCTGCTTATGTTAGTAGTTATTGGAGTTGCCTAGCTGGCACATTAGAATGATTTATACTTTCTATCATAAATGTTTGAACTCAAGTCAATAAAGATAGAGTCCAGGACTCTACCTAGCACCACAAAATTAGTAAATGTTAACTAATCTAGTTTCAGAAGAAGAGAGAAACACTGTGTGGGTGGCATTAGATATACCTATGTAATTTTAATTTTTAAAGTTTACATTTTTACTGTAGGTATTTACAGAACAGTTTACTTATATCAAATTAACTCTCCTACCAATATAAACTTTGAACAAAACACTTTTAAGCAATTTGAATATACTGAACAAAAAAAAAAAAGTATGTAGTGGAGATGACAGAATGCTTGAAGAATTGGAGCAAAAGCGATTAGCAACAGATTTATTCACTGCCCCTGGAGCACATCCCCTAGCCTTTCATGGAGTCCAGCAGATAGAGCCAGATAGAAACCACTAGCTCCAACAGGTAACGAGAGATAAGTTAAGCTGTAGCACAATTCTGAAGACAAGGAATCTATAAAAAGGAAGAATAAAATCTGTGTCCTTTGCCTTCAACCATTGTCTTTCAAATGACTGCATATATAATTCGATCTATAAAGAAAGCAACGGTTAGATGGCAGAAATTTCGTCAGTGACCCAGTCTCATTAGAAGAATTTGGAATGACTTCAGACTTCCCATGAAAACACCAGAAAGTCCACAGCTTGTGACTCTACTTAGTATTAAGGATTCTATCCTAGCATGTAACCAGCCTTAAATCAATCATCCAAGTATCACCAATGAACTAATAGAATGAAATTGAAACCCTATTGGAAAGAATAAAACAAGAGTCTGTATACTTTGTCATTCACCATATCCAAAATGAAATGGAACAATGCTAGACACTGGAAATCTGATCCATAACTAGGGGAAAGGACCATTTATGAAGGCACTCTCCAAATGGTCTGGCTGTTTTCATTAGCAGACAGAGGCTTTAAAGCAGCTGTTGCAAATATGTTAAAGGATTTATAGAAAAGGATGTCAGAATGGGAAATCTTGGCAGAGGCATAGAAAGTGTCAAGAAATTTTGCTGACATTTAAAAGGAGAGCTTGACTGATGGATATACCAACTAGTAAAAATAGGAAGGACATAAGATATGTAAGCCAGTTATGTGGAAATGCATTCCTACTTATGGCTGGCGATCCAAGTTTTACTAATAGTATTCTTTTTAAAAGCTTCTAGTCTGTATGTATCATGTTCTGTCACTCAAGCCTATGGATAGGTCCAGGCAGATAATAGCTACTAGCTTCCGACCAGGCGGGTGACTTCCACACTTCCATAAGTGAATGAAATTAAATGTTAATTACAGTTCTATCAAATTATAACAGATGCTTGTCTCCTTGCTTCCTTTATATTTAGCCAAAGCTCTACATCCATCTTCCCAATGTTCTTTTTAATAATGAGAGAATTAGTGTGATATAAATGCCTTGGTCTTTTTGTAAAATAACTCTCCCGCAGATAAGATTTTAAAAGACTTCCATATCTTCAGTATCATAAAAGGCTTTCTAGACAATCAATTCCTAGTCAATTGGGCAAAAGCCCAAGATTCATTAGAAAGAATGGCACCAGCTCTTAGCTAGGGGACCCTGAACATATAGGGGTACTAGGTGATCTACCTACTTTGCAATTATCCAAGAGTGCATGACTAAAATTTAATTGACAGTTCCCTGGGTCCTAGAAGTTGATATAGTTCAATTGAAGCTTTAGCATCTGACAGATGCCCAGCTCTGATAACAGAATTGTTAAAAGAATGATTCACTATAGGCTGATAATTTATAAATTATCACATACCATAATCCAATTCTACTATTCTCTGGAACTTCTAAGGTTGTCTTATAATACATCAAAAGTTTTCAATGCATTTTATCCAAGTACCATTTAAAGTTCATGTTTTCATTTGCAAAATAACATATAGTTCAAAAGAAGAAACCCAGAATTTGTCTTGATTTTCCCTTGTGTGATAGTAAGGCATGGGGAATTCTGAATTGGATGCCTAATAACAGTCATAGCAACAGGTGGATGTCTGAGAGACAGAAGATCAGATAGTTTAGGCTGAATCCAGAGGCAAACAAAGTTACGTTCCTCCTCCTTTCAATTAATCACTGAATGACACATTTAACATCCTTTTGCCTAGCCACGTCATTGAAAAGTTAAGGTTCCTGGGGTCTAAACCAAAATTCCCAAATGAGTTGCCATGGTGAAAGAAATGTGTCTGACCATTTCCCAAAAGCCATATAAAAACATCGTGTATGAATAACTTAAGAGTAACTACAGAATTTATTCAATGGTATCTTCTCTAACTTATCACTTGAGAGAAAAAGAAAGGCTAATGCTTTCTTTACAGAGCATATCCCATCCTAAAGCTCTACTTTCAGTATTCAAGCTCACAGAAAATAATCCTTAAGAGCTTCAGGGTGAATGCTGAAGCAATCTGGGAAAAATATGTCATCTGTCAATTTCAAATAAATTTCTTAAACAAAACAAAAAAAAAAGGAAAAAATTTATCAGTTCAGTTCTGGCTATATGGCTCAGTGGGTACTGGCTATTGCCTCTAAGGTTAACAATCTAAGCTTCATTGCCAGCACCCTAATGGTAGAAGAGAACTGACTACTGAGGGCTGTCCTTTGACCTCTGCATACTTGGCATGGCACACATGTATACACACACACACACACACACACACACACACACACACACATACACACACACATACACACACACACTATCTAAACTGCTAATTAAATTTTTTATCAACTTAAAAAATATCATATTAACAACTTAAGTGAAAAGATACACTTAATGCCAACCCTAACATATAGAAACATAATTTATTGCTTCATAACATTTTTGCATTATACAATGCAAAATAAATTATTTAAGATTAACCAGGATATGACATTTACATGGCTTACATCTGTGATAGGATTCCATCCCACCTCCCCATCCCAATTAACATGAGCATTACTGGAGAGCTATTAGCTGAATTGCTTGTTAATCAAAGGAAGATTCAAAAGAACTTTTTCCCCTGAACTACCAAAAAGGTTACTGGCCTACAATACAAGCTTTCTGATGACCAAGAGGTCAGTGGGCAAACAGTCTAGGAGTAGCAGATAGCCTCTTGAGTTGTTCAAGAAGGAGTAGACATTCTTTCTTTGTCAAGACTGCTGCTGCTAGAAATTCATTATGTCTGTTGCCTAAATGGCTATTCTTGGCCAGCTCCTCTGGCTGCCCTCCAAACTTCCAGACCAGTCTGCAGTCAAGCTGACAGTAGATTTAAATATATGGACACAAAATATATCAGGTAATGTCAAGATAGCAACAATTAAGTAAATCAATTTTTAAAATGAATTATGAAAAAGAACTGTGTTCTAAAATCAAAACAAAATTTTACAACATATAAGAAGTGAAAAGTGTTTTGCTCTTGTTCAATGTTCACCGTATAAGTCTAGCATTTCTGAGTTTTTTCCTCAAATGCTAGTGCTATCATTTTTATAACGTTGTTATTATTTCTTTGAGAATTTCATACATGTGAACTCCACCTCCTCCTCTCACCACCCTCTTTACCTTTCCTCCCAACTTTAAGATTACTTTTATTTTCTTATTTTCCTGTCAGGTCTAATCAGTGTTGGTGTGTGGTCAACCTACTAGGGGCTTAGATCTTTAAAGGAAACTGATTCTTCTTCCATTGGCTATCAAGTGCCAGCTGCTCCTTACTTAGCTAGCAGTGGGATATTGTGTTCTTCCCTTTCTATACTGCGTTTTTTCTCTCACTGGAGCTCGCACAGGTCGTGTGCATATTTTCACAATCACTGTGAGTTCATATGTGCATTTGTCCTGATTTGTCTAGAAAATACATTTTCTGTGATGCTAACAACTGCCTCTGGCTCTAACCACCATTCTGCCTCTTCTTCGACAAAAAACCCTGAACTTTGGAACAAGAGGAGTGGTATAAATGTACCATTTAGAACTAATCACTCCACAGTGTCTTGTTCCTGGCTAGTTGGAGATCTCTGTGTTAACTGCCATATATTGTACAGAGAGACTTTTCTGATGAAGGTTCAAAGATGGATACAACAATTATTATTATTATTATTATTATTATTATTATTATTATTATAACCTATGACCTATCAAACCTATCAATAAAGGTTCTTGGCTCCTGTAATAGTGCCTGGCATTGGTTTCATCCCACAAAGCAGGTCTTTGACCCAGAAAGTAGTTGGTTACTTATAACATGTGTGCCACTTTTGTACCAGTAATCCTGCTTTGTCAGGCTAGTCATTGTTGTATCTTGCAGAGTTTACAGCTGTGTGAGACCAAGGCTCACTTTTCTCTACTGGCTGTGTATTTAGTGTCTCCCACATCATAAATGCTATCCACTGGGATTGAACCTTCCAGGTGAGTACCAGATTGGTAGCTCCATATTCTCATACTCAAGTCTGTGGTATATTGAGCCATAGGGCCTTCCTGTTACATTCTAGAGTGTAGACAGGAGCATTGGCACTAGTTTGTAATGCAGGGGAGTGGGTGCTATATAATCCCATTGGCCAAAAACATAAAAAGTGGTAATCCATTCAGGATACTTGGGTTTTGTTTGCTAAGATGCTAGTATTTTTAAAGTGTATGATGCAACATTTGATTTTTTTGAGAGTAGGAAAGAATCTACTGAAATTACAACTGAGATTAATAATAATAGTAATAATAATAATAATAATAATAATAATATACACTTAAAAAGTACATCATAGAACAAGGAAATTTTTCTTTCCTAAGAAAGTTACTGCTCTTCTGTATGGCATTTTTAACTAGATAGATCTAGTATATGGGGAAATAGAACAAATGCCATTTAGAATGTATCTTCCATTCTATATGCAATACATAGGTTTAAATGAAATGATATTTGTCTATTCCCAGCTGGATAAAAAATGTAGTAGAAATAAAGAAGGTTCCCTGTAAAGTACTGAGTCAAGATTATTGAGCATATCCTTTTATACCTATAATTTTCAAAGAAGAAGACTAAATTAGTTGTGGGAAGGGATGTACAACTGAGAAACTGTGGGTCTCCTCTGCACTGAGTTATCTCAAGGGTTAAGTTCAGGAAATAATGAGCTACAGGTCAAGCACACAGAAGCACTTTGGCTTCAGAGTCACTTGGCCTGGGAAATATTTAAAGACTACTTATACTTTTGTGACAATTGTCTATATCTTCTTGTAGTTTGGACACAAAGAAAGGGTAGCAACTGGTAAAAGATAAAAATTATTATCTAGAGTATGGTTAACCTCATTCATAATAATCTAAATTCAACTATTTTCATGACTCTGTTGAGCACTGGATGGACACTGCAGAAATAAGGAGACAGGATCTCAGAGTGATTGAGTGACAAGTAGGCTCAGTGATGGAGCTGGTACTCAAAAAGCTTAGAGCCACAATTTGTGTTTGCAGTCTCCTGTCTTATACATCATAGTACAACTGCCTGCATAGCAGAGAAAAGGAGTGAAAACAATTTAATTTTGACTGAACTTACTTCTGTCCAATGATAGACCTGAGAACCTACTACATGATAAATACTATATTATGTGCTTTGCAATGTATTAGTAAAATATTCTTCTTCCTGACTTTCAAAATCTTCCTTGGAAGAGAAAAATTTAGGTAATAGTATACATGTATGAATAGATAGATAGATAGATAGATAGATAGATAGATAGATAGATAGATAGATAGGAAGGATAGGATAGCATTTATGAAGTATTAATATACACTAAGCATAGATTTTCTTTTATAAACTCTACAAATTGTGAAAAATCACCAACTATGGGGTTATTTATGAGATAAGTTAAAACTTTATTTCCTAAACTTAGTTGAGGACAATAACACCATCAACAATAACTAATAAGTGCTAATGGTGAACATTTTTCTAAATGCCCTCATCCATTAACTCATTTGATGCTCAATGGTTGCATCCAACTTGTTTTAAAAGGAAATAAAATATTAGGAGGGAGGTCACACCTCACTCACAGAGTCAGGATTCAAACCCAAACAGAAAAATATGGTCTCATGGATCAAGCAACCTTATAAGATACTAAGTCCTAAATATCCATAAACGTTAAGCTTTAATTTTCCATCTCTTACTAAGTGAGCAGTGAATGCAGACAGCTGTAGTTTTTGCATTTACAGAAAACTGAATATGTGCCAAGTCCCAATCTGCATCTGAAAGTCTGCTCACTCTTCAGTCCTTTTCTTTAGGTGATTGTATTTACCAAACGAGATTCCAAATTCCAATCTATGATTTCAACCAAATGAACTCCAGTCAATGCTTATGTCAGCAATAGCTGTCCTGTAGAAAGAAAAAGCAAGACTATTTTGAGACATAACCATACCCAATACTGAATCAGGTCAATGGTACTTAAATTAGACATATTACACCAGTGTGGACATAGAGCAACAGAGGAAGATTCAGTTTCCTCATGCCTGAGAGTTACTACTTTGATATTAAAAGTTTGTCATTGATGTTTTACTTTGTCATAAACCTTGAAAACATATCCTTGGATCTTTGTACTCTGAAGTAAGCCAATTAGAACAAACAAATAATAAGTACAATCAAATATGCTATATTTTTCTTGAGTAAATATAATATTTTATACTTGGGTTCATCCCTTCAGTGAATCTAGTAACTTTCACAAACTATATTATCATACAGACATAGTACAACTTTATGCGAGTCCTCACCTTCCTCTTACAGAAGAGCAATAGACAGTGAATGCTATTTCATTTAAGCAATTATTGATTCAATCCTCATTCCTGCTTATTGATTGGAGAAATACTCAATAAGGAATAAGATCCAGCAGTGACTAAGTCCTAAGACTTGCATCAAATTTTGCTTTCACTGCCAAACTGGTTTCCAAGGGTAGACACACCTATCATCTTCTTGTGTCAGCATTTGTAGGCATAGATGTGTCCCTAAGCAACAATCTCCAACCTATTTCATTTGCTCACATCACCCAACAACTGTAGAAGAATCTGCTGTATTAAGAACTTGTGTCATAAAAAGCCCTTTAATTTAATTATCAATACCTTAACGTGGAGAAAAATTTAAAGGGTTACACAAGTAGTTCTTTACAAAATACAACTCCTAGAGGTAAGTTCAGTTTTATTTAAAGAGATTATCTTGTTTCTTAGCTGGAGTCTACCTAACCAAAATTCTTTGATGATGTGCTCCCCGCAGTGTTTAAGAAATATCAACTGTGACTTGCTGACTGCCATGTTGCAAGCATTTATACAATAACAGCTTTAGGATGCTGGGAAGTGAACTTTTAATTTTGTCTGCTAT
The DNA here is from genome assembly GCA_019843815.1 of Montemys delectorum. Taxonomy (NCBI): domain Eukaryota; kingdom Metazoa; phylum Chordata; class Mammalia; order Rodentia; family Muridae; genus Montemys; species Montemys delectorum. The sequence goes on from JADRCD010226635.1 coordinate 10,784, forward strand.
GAAAGCAGTAATTTGTTGATGAAGCAACCAGAAAAGTGCACAAACCATATGAAGAGCAGTGATCTCTGAAAGATGAGAACAAAGTAACAACCACTACTGCTGCTCCTCTCTGATAAAAGAGCATCACAACTTTGCAATATAGACATGGACAACTAGAATGGGCCCTGCAGCATTCCAAGATATTAAAGTTAAGTGGAGGATCTGGGACTCGAAAGCATTCTATGCTACGAAGGAGAGTGCCCAGGAGGATGGAGTTTAACGAAATTTATTCCCATTTTGTCTCATTCGAAACTACCAATGGCTCTGGTGACCACCATACTGCTTACTATTTTCATCTTACATAAATCTATTCTTAATATAGTAAAGATATAAAAATTTTGCTTCCAGAAACAATGAGAAAGAAATCTTAGAATGCCGATCCTCATTAGATAATTTACTATAAACCAGGCATTATGAACTCACTCTTCTCATGTTTGCTGCTTTTCTATTTTGTACCGTGGTGCTATCTGGATTAACTTTTTTTTTTTTTTGAATGGATTAGATATTACTTTTCTTGAGGTTAATTTACCAACAGTTTCTGATGGTCTTTATTTGTTGCAGAGGATTTGCAGAACAATGCCTTTACCTGACTAAAATTCTATATCCCATCTTGGGGAGATCTTTAAGTTGTGAAAGTCAATGCTAGAACCAAGCTAAAGAAAACCTGTGACACCCTGTTGTCCTTGAGCAAATTCTAACATTTTGACGAGAATGCTTAACAAGATAGAAGTGAGAATGCTAGAACTAAGGGTTTGAAGTTCTCTGCTAAGACCTAAAAAAATTTCAATCTGTGATATTAAAGTGGACTTTGCAAATAAAGAAAAGCCTAGAAAAATAATGTGAACATTGAAGAAGAAAATTTTAAAAACATGAATAAAAATAAAGCAAAATAAAATGATTAAGGACATAAATCAACAAGGTAGCCAAAGTGGATTCAATTTTTCTTTGCTGTTCAACTCATCCCTTATTGAAATAAATGTATAGAAATTGAGATAGACATAGTGAAACAAAATGTCTGTAATCCCCAGCTGTTGGGAGCCAGGACAGGAGAATCGTGAGTTTGAAGTCAGCTTGGGCTGTATAAAGACAACTTGGCTCAAAAATAGAAAATTCTCCTATGTTCTACTCTATTTTCTTAAGGCCTCTCTCCCACTTCTCCACCACTGAACCCTTTCTAGTTTCCAGGTCTCTATAGATATTCCAAATTAAACACACAAACTTACAAATTCAAAATTATGGATGAGGAACATGAGAACAGGCAGCATTTAACATTCTTGGGCTGTGAATATAGAAGGAAACAATACTTGAGAGTTTAAGTGTTACAATGATAGGACACAGAAAGAATATTGACCAAACTTAAGGGTATATGAGGAAGCCATGTTGAAACTTACCACTCTATAGGCAAATTTTAAAATAAAAAATTTTAATGGAAGTTGCCTATGAAGGTGAGTAAGGCCTATCTCAGAAGCTATGAGTTATTTAACAAAAAGCCCAATGTGCTGTATAGGCATACATATAAGCAAAATACCCCACATACATGAAATAAAATAAAAGTAAATCTAATTTTTTAAAAAAGTAAAAAAAGAAGGAAAGAAGGGAGAGAGGGAGGGAGGGAGGGAGGAAGAGAAGGGAGGAAAAGAGGGAGAAGGAGAGGAGATGGAAGAGAGAGGAGAGGAGGGTATGGGAGGGGAGAAGGAGGAGGGAAGGAGGGAGGGGAGAGGAGGAGGAGAGAGGAGAGGAGGGGAGAGGAGAGGAGAGGAGGGGAGGAGGGAGGAGGGGAGAAGAGGGGAGGGAGGAGGGGAGAGGAGGGAAGAGGAGGGGAGGGGAGAGGAGAGAAGGAGGAGAGAGGAGAGGAGGGGAGAAGGGACAGGAGGGGAGGGGAGGGAAGAGAAGGAAGGGAGAGAAGGAGGGGAGAGAAGGAGGGGAGGGAAGAGGGGAGGAGGGGAGGGGAGAGAAGGAGGGGAGGGGAGAGGGCATGAAAGGAGAGGAGAAGGGATGGGAGGGGAGAGAAGGAAGGGAGAGGGGAGGAAAAGAGAAGAGAGGAGAGGAGAGGAGAGGAGAGGAGAGGAGAGGAGAGGAGAGGTGTTGCACAGACCCAAGGACAGGTACAAACTTCTGAAGAGTCCAACTTTTGAGTACCATTGTGCTGAAGTGCTACTGACAGTTAAGAGCTGCTGATGGGGATGTAAGATGCATTCTTCAGCAGCGGTGGTCACTAGTAAATGCCCTTGTTCTTATAAATAACCTTTCACCCGTGTTCATATAAGCAACATTAATTAAAGCTCACTGAGGATGGGACAAGAAAGTCTAATTGCAGGTAAGCATGATAAAAGTTCATTATATACATTTATAAAATGCCCCATTATTCCTCTTCCAGTGCCTAATAAAACAAATTAAGGACTATTTCTTTTAACTCTAAGTTGCTAGTGTCTATAAGAGATACTGTATCAATGAATCAGTTGAATGTTGGTCTGTTGTACCAGATAACACAGTAAGTTGAGGTTGTAATGTACAATGAAAGTAGTGGAACCTTGTCTTAAGTCATCCAGGGTTTCATCGAGGTGACCAATGATGAAAGCTGTTTGTTTCCCTTCTGAGTGGAGGACCTATCTAGCTATCCTGCATGTCTAGCTCAGGATCCACTCAACACTGATGCATCATTTACCTATCAGGGCTCAGTTCTGCTGAATAGAAAGAAAGTTAGAAATGATTCCATTCCACCATAGCTAAAAATCATATTAATAATGATAACAGAATATTAAAAAGGCAATGGTTTCTGGCATGGTACATACTGCAAATTAAAGCAAGAAAGTATTTGAGAAGCAGCTTTGGCAATTGAAAAATGGCCAGTCCATAAATGATGACAAGAAGGCACAGCAGTAAATTGCAGGGTGAGGAAGCCTCAGAGATGTATGCTCAACATTTTATAAGCAAGCTTTGCCTAAGAATACATGTTTTAGAAGCATTATCGTGAAATAGAATATTTTGTTAGTTCAGGTTTTAATCGTTGCTGATGTTTCCTATGTTCACATGTAGGATTTTAATGTCAAATATTTAGAACATAGAAAAATGTCACTTAAACATATTTATGAACTTTTGCTGCATTGTCTAAAAGGCCCTTGGGTTCTTTAAGGTCACCTTTATGATACATCTTTTTCCCTTGGCCCTCAGGAGCAGAGTATTGGGTTTATCAGTCTCCGTGATTCATGGCAAGTTATTAACACTGAGTTATAAGCCAGGGACCCCTGTGGTTGAATTGTGGAAAGGCTGAAAAGAAGTTGAGAAGGAGGGTGGCCCCATGGGAAAACGAGCAGTCTCAACTACCCTGGAACTCTGAGATCTTTCAGACACTGAGCCACCGACCAGGCAGCATACACCAGCTGATATGGTACCCCCAACACATACACAGCAGAGAACTGCCTGTTCTGGCCTCAGTGAGAGAAGATGGCACCTAACCCGCAAAAGACTTGAGGCCCCAGGGAGTGGGGAGGTTTGGTGGAGTAAGGGTGGGGGGTGGAGACATCCTCTTGGAGACGGGAGGAGGAATGAGATAAGGAACAGTTGAAAGGCAGACTGGAAGGGAGACAATGACTGGACTGTAAAAAAATGATTAAACAAGAAGGAAGAAGGAGGAGGGAGGAGGAGAAGGAGGAGGAGGAGGAGGAGGAGGAGGAGGAGGAGGAGT
>JADRCD010226636.1:0-12188 GCA_019843815.1 Montemys delectorum
TGCGCAGGGGCCAGGGTCTCTGGGAAGCCAATGAGAATGAGCACTCACATAGCCAGAGTGGTACGGCAGTTTCCCACTTCCCTCACTTCCCAGGGTTATAACCCAGACAGGATCAGGTCCCAGGTATAACTTTGCCACCGACCTTCGGGTCTCCAGGATGAGCAGTGAGCATCTCCCTTCTTTCTTCGACTGTAAAGTCAGGAAGATGGCGTGAAGGCCACAAATTAGTACACATAAGTGCGTTTGGTAAACTGGAGAAGGCCCTGGTGTGAGGGGCATCATTACCACACTCGTCATTTCTCATCAACTCCCATGGCCACAACCCGCAATCTTGGGCCCATGTATCTATAGGCATCCATGTCCCACAGTTTCTGTTTCCTCCACAGGGTTGTTCTGCTGTGGTCCCGCCTCTGTGAAAGCCATTAAGGAAGGGGACGTCCAGCTGCCCTATGATACCCCTTTTGTGTATGCAGAGGTGAACGCTGATGAGGTCGTTTGGCTTTTTGAGGGTGGCCAGGTCCAGGAAATCCTGGCCCATAACACCAGTTACATCGGGAAAGCAATCAGTACCAAGATGGTAGGGTCAGATGAGCGCCTGGACATCACCAGTTCCTACAAGTATCCAGAAGGTGCCTAGGCCTTGGATTTGGGAGGGAGTGGGTATATCACTAGGGAACCCCAGATTAAAACACCACCATCTTCCCCTTAGATTAACTCCCAGGGGACTGGGAGTTTTTTAGATCCTGGGTATTTGATTCTGGAATAGATTTGCCTAAATTTAGAAAATAAAACTATAGGATGCTCAATTAAATTTGAATTCTAGATAAATCAAGACAAATACATTATTATTATAAGTATGTCCCAAATGACATCTTTAATTTTAAAAAATTTCTTTTTATTATTTTTTTATTCTTCTGGGTTTTTGAGACAGGGTTTCTCTCTGTAGTCCTGGCTGTCCTGGAACTCACTCTGTAGACCAGACTGGCTTTGAACTCAGAAATCCACCTGCCTCTGCCTCCCAGTGCTGGGATTAAAGGCATGTGCCACCACGGCATGGCTGACATCTTTAATTTCTTTTTTTTATTAGATATTTTCTTTATTTACATGTCACATGATATCTCCTTTCCCAGTTTCCCCTCCAAAAAAACCAAAAACCAAAAACCAAAAACCAACAAGAACAAACCCCTGTTCCCTTCCCCCTCCCCATTCCCCCGACATCTTTAATTTCTAATTACATTTATTTACTGTGTACATGTATAGATGCACATGCATGTATGTCAGTAGGAACATATACCACAGTATATGTGTGTGTGTGTGTGTGTGTGTGTGTGTGTGTGTGTGTGTAGGTCAGAGGACAATTTATGGGAGTTGGTTTTCTCCCATGGTTTCTCCATTACATGGAGATGGAACTCATTGAAGCTTGATAGAAGGTGACTTTTCCTATTAAGCCTTCATGCCAACCCTGTATGAGATACCCTTCTGCTAAAAAGAATTCACTGTGTATCTGAAATTCAAATGAACTGGGTATAGTGTGTGTTCCAAATATTGCATGTGATTTATAATAAAGACTATTTACTTATCTTAAATTCACACTTAATTGGAGGTCCTGCACTTTATCTAGTAACTATCAGGGTCACATATCTATCTCTCTGTATCCATCGGAGTAGGGGTAGCAGCAAGGGGAGAGATGGACACTCAGGAGGGACAGGACTCTGGGCCCATGGAAGGGAGCACACATCCCTACGGAGAGTTTCAGTGGACTCTGGCCACCTGAGAACTAAGCAAGGCTCTGCTGTGCTATAGGTGGGTTAGCCTGGATCATTTTCTATGCCTCTGCTTCCTCATCAGTGAAGTGAGATAGCTCCCCTCAAAGGGCTAAGTGAGCTAGTGTGGAGAACGCGCTGGAAACATCGTAAGTCCTCTGGAGGAGTCCACAGTCTGAAGTTCAGTTTTCAGCCTAGATGTTGAATTATCCCCAAGGGAAAGAGAAGAAGCTCTACCTAAGAACTTGAATTTTAGGAGAGAGGACGCAGGCAGGAAAAAGAAGCCTCTGGCTTTGATGATGATGATAACGACGATCATGTTGGTAGTGGTGGTGATGATGATGGTAGTGATGATGTTGGTGATGGTGATGGTGGTGGTGATGTTGGTGATGATGATGGTGGAGGTGGTCATGATGATGGTGGTGGTGATAATGGTGATAATGACAGTGATATTCATGACGATAACAGTACTGATGGCAAAGAACCACACTGAATCTTACACCCAGCAATTATGTGTTCTAACTTTTTTAGCAACTCTGGGAAACCCAGCCTGGCTGATGTCTTTGTTTTGTGTGGCTCTGTTCTGCCAGGATCCTCTGAGGAGCGGTCTGTGTTCATTAAGGCTTCCTGGAAATTGCTGGAACCGAGAAGGAGCTCTTCCTCTCTCCTGGATCTCTTAGGGTCTGAGAACGTTAAGGCTAAGCCTGCGCAGCTGCAACTCCACCTGGCTAGGGCACCCATGTGGGGCCAGGACCTGCTGCTCATGCTCCATGTCCGGAGGGTGCCAGTCAGAGACCATGTTCAGGGTCCCATCGGACTGACAGTGCGCTTTTGTGCACAAGCCCTCCTGCATGGGGGCGGCACTCGGAAACCCTTCTGGAGACACGTGGTGCACTTGAATGTGGATTTTGAGAAGGGTGAGTTTGTGGCAGGCATGAGAAGTCACCTGGAGAGAGGGAGCTTTGGGTCTGTGAATCAGGCTGCCCTGGTCTAGCCAGATCACAGAGAACCCCTCTCCCAGAACACAGATCGCCGGCAGGGAGGCGGTTGTTGCTGGACGGCTGGGCGCCAGCCCTGCCAGCGGAGCACCCGTGGCATCATCTTAATGCGCCTGACAACAATGACCTCTGAGTGTAGCGGTTCTTTCTAGCCCATCCCCTTGGACTTAAGACAATGTTTTTGCCTATGTTTAGAGCTACAGTGGCCGCTCCTGCTGCCCTACAGCAATTACAGGGACAAGCTGACAGATGAAAAGCTGATCCATGTGTCTGGCATCGCTGAGGTTGAAGAGACAGGGCAGTTCATTCTGGTCCTAAAAGATTTCTCTCTGGAGCCTCCCCACTTGTCTATTGAGGTGAGGTCTCTGGACAGAGATGGGGACGCAGCCTCTAAGATGCTCCTCTCGTGGGCTTGCGGGGGTACCATGCCCTATCACAGATGGCAGTGCGGTCGCTGAGGCTTTTATTCTTGATCACAGGCAAGGGGCTGAGAGGTTGGCAGGCTCCGGTGCTCTGCACATAGCAAAGCGTGGAACGTGAAGGCCTATTAGGGAGGCCATGTTTTGCCAAGGATGGTGAGGAGGATGCTGTGTAGAGAACAGATACAGGCATGTTACTGCAGAGGTGTGTTAAGTCAGGCGATCACTTCCCAGAGGCAGAAATAAAAAGACAGTGCTCTGGGATGTGAGTGGGTGTGCGGAGAGGAGACAGACTTAAGACAGACGACATGGCTGAATTCAAAAGGTGACTGAGGATAAGATGTGGAGTGCCACAGAAAAGAAAACAAGACGTGAGCTTCAGACATTGAGATCCAATGCCAGAATGGCTTGGGCGGCTTTAAAGCGAAGGAAAGCTTCACAGAGCAGGGCGGGTGTCCTGCCGGGCTCCTGCCACCTGAGCTGTTCTCCCCCAAAGCCTTCTTCCCTACCTTTCTGTTCCTCTCCCAAAGTCTTTCTTTCCCACTGCCTTCCCAAGCCCAGCTCTGTACCTGGCAGCCTGGTTAACAGGATGCCTGACACTGGCCAACAGAAGAATTGTTGGAGAGTTCCATATCGGATCACAAGTCAGCAGGCACAGTTGTGGTTTTCACCGCAGAGCGGAGCGTGCTCTCAGGTTGACAGGCCAGGTGCTACTAGATGCCTTCCTTCAGTGTGAGGCAAACAGTGGGGCAGAGTTGCAAGCATAGGCATACGCTTGCTACTGAGGTAGGGCCCTGCCTGTTACCCAGAGCAGAGTCCCAGCTGTAATGGGACCAAGTAGGCTATGGCTTGGTCTGCATGGCTGTAAGACCTGTAGGTGATGAATGTCATTGTACTGGATTCCAGAGTTATTTTTGCCCATTTGGCTTTGACAACCTCTTTGGAGACTTAGTTCTTTTGTTTGAGTTTCAGGTAAGTTAGGATGTGTTCTTCTTCCTCTTCAATACTCTGGCCAAGCATGTTCTCTGAACATGCCCACAGTGTGACCTGGGTGGACAGAGTGCATTTGGGTCCGTTACTCATTCAATGATGTTCACCATCCAGATGATACTATCCTGGGCTCCAGGACTGTGTCCTTGCCTCCTATTATAGACTAAGGCCATGGTGCCCCCATGACACTGAAGCACTATACACAGCTGGGGAGGGGAGGAGGAAACAAACACGTTCTGCTGATATCTGAGAAGATACAACAGGCTGGGAGGAAGATCCTGGGCTAGGATCTAAGACCCCTAGGTTAGGTCCTATCTCATCATCAATAGATCTTGAGATCTTGGCTTCATCATTTCTTTGCAGGTGGAATGATAGCACTGATGGCACATAAGTGGCACACATGACATTCCTTCTTGGTCCTATGCATGGGCTAGATACTACTAATCAATCATAACTGGTTGGACTTGTGCTTGGTTTCCTACTTAACACAGGCTAGACACCACTAACCCTTTGGGACCAGTGCTTCAGTTGAAATCCAGCAGGCATCTTCAAATAGATGGTGGGAGGAAAACTCTATACCCAATCCTGATGTGGAACTTCCTGAACTTCTAAAGCGGGTGAACATGTGTGTTAGTTTGAGCCATTCTCCCTTACTAGTAACACCTACACTCTAAACAGTCCCTGGTGGTCACAGGAGCAGTTGATTTGAGTGGGGTGTGGCTGTGAGGCCGGGGACCTAGGGCACCTCTGTCTTCTCCCCACACAGGTGTTTGAAAGGGCTGAGGTGGGCAAGGCCCTGAATGTCCACATCACCCTCACCAATACCCTAATGGTGCCTCTCAATAACTGTGCCGTGGTTCTGGAGGGAAGCGGCCTCATCAATGGGCAGATGATAAAAGAGTGAGTAACATTGTCATTGGCCCCTCCCCAGTCTTCCTGGGGTGTCGATCTCTGAGAGGCTGTGTCTCATGAGACTACCGGATCCTCTTCAGTCTCCATATGCCACCTTCTGGTCCTCACTTCCTCAACCTCAGGAAGCTGGGAGTTTGATGGTACCGGGGGAGGAGAGTGTGCTACTCACTAAGCAGATCTTGTCCCATTGCCCATCCAAAACTGCCAGTTCTCCAGGCTCCTACAGGCTGCTTTTCACTTTCAGCCTTGGGACTCTGATGGCCGGACACACCATCCAAATTCATCTGGAGCTCTACCCCATCAAAGCTGGACCCCACCAGCTACAAGTCCTCATCAGCAGCAGTGAGGTCAAGGAGATCAAAGGCTACAAGGACATCTTTGTTGCTGCAGCTCCAGCCTCCTGAGGCCTGCCTTCCTAATGCCCTCCCCAGCCTCCCTAGTCCTTGTCCCAACCTCCCTTCCCACCCCCAACAAAGCCCGACAGCTTTCTACTTCTCAAGGTGGCTGGTGTCTTCGTTCAACCTCCGTAGTGTGGGTAGTTGAAACTCTGTAGAACCGCTGTGCATCATGGGAAGAAACAATAAAGATGTGTTAGCACTAGCACTCTCCTACGCTAAGAAGCTATTGTGTGTCTCTCTTCTGATAAGGGCTTCATCTACAAAGTAAGCCCACGGGGATCTTCTCTAATGTTGCTTCTCCTCATTTAGTCTCCAAGGTCTCTCCACTTAACCTAGAGGCAGAGGTGAGAGGGACGCCTGAGGAGGTTAAGAGAAGCTGCCAGGCATAATCCCTAGAGTACCCAGCATGGTAGGGAGCCCCTGCAGAGCCAGCATGGTAGGGAGCCCCTACAGAGCCAGCATGGTAGGGAGCCCCTGCAGAGCCAGCGAGTGGTAGGGAGCCCCTGCAGAGCCAGCGTGGTAGGGAGCCCCTGCAGAGCCAGCATGTACTCAGCAACACCGCAGGCCAACTACCCTAACTCTTCACAGCCTCTTTACATCTTTGTTATGTTTTAGGACAGAGGGAGCCAGTGTTTTGCATTCCCCTACCCTGTAGTTATTAAAATCATATATGCTTACCCTTAATAAAGTGGAAAGAACAGAAAAATAGAAATGAAACGAAAGAAATAGCTTCTCCATTTCAGGGGAAAATCTCTGTTAACATTTTTACAATATTTCTTTCTGGCTTTCTCTTGCTCTTTCTCTTCCTCCTTCTCCTCCTCTTCCTCCTGTTCTTCTCTCTCCTTCTTCTCCTCTTCCTCCTCTTTCTCTTCTTTCTCCTCTTCTTCCTCTTTCTCTTCTTTCTCCTCTTCTTCCTCTTCCTCTCCTCTCCTTCCCTTTTCCCCTTTACATGTTATTATCTTCCCAGCAGGCATTTTTTTTTATTCCAGGAATCTGGGCCCTGCCCTCACTAGCTGCCAAACTCCTCCGTACCCAGTTCTTTTGCTTATTTGCTTACCTTAGTCATCCTCATGTTTTCTATCTCAGGCTGGTCCCCAGCCTGTTCCTCCCCCGGCCCTTCCCATACTCAGCTGTTTGGTGCGAGAGTAGGAGCCTGCACATCCTGCTCCACCCAGTGTTCCAGATGTACCTGTCCCCATGAGCATCCCTGGGCATTTGTGTCACTACTTCGTGACGGCTGACTTCTGGGAGGCTCCTACCCTCTGCTTTGTTTAGTAATGTAATACCTCACTTCCCTGTCAAATGACCTTCTCCGTTTGGTCAGGCTCCTGGCTGAAGCACTGGTATGGACAGGTTTCCTTTAAGCTGTGCCTCTAAGGGCGTGTGTATACCCTAGACATTTCTGTTTTCACCGGCTGCCTCTCAGATGACTTCCTTCTTACCTAGAAAGTGGCTTTAAAAGTCACACTCAGTGGCATGTTTTTCTTTCTACCCTTTCTTAATTTCTTTCCACCCTTTCTTTTCTTCTCTTTCTTGCTTCCTTCCTTTGTTTCTTTTTACTCTTCCTTCCTTTTGTTCTCCTTTCTTTTCTTTCTCTTTCTTTCTTTGTAAACCCTCTGATTTTGTTTCCTCTTCTTGATTACATGAGCTAGGTCATCTCTAAGTTCCTTTCCAGTGGGTCATCCCCTAGGCCCAGAGTATGATGTTCATCCCATTGCATGGTGCACCCAGGGGTTAGCGTCCAAAGAGTCCATCTCCTTACTTCACAGCAACCCAGTGGAGCCAATCAATGAAGCCAGGTAGGGACTCCTGTGGGCAAAGGTGTCAAAAGAAATGCCCAGGCACTGGAGCAAGGAGTTGTCCCGAGAGTCAGGCCAGCAGCACAGCTCCAGACTCTTGTCTATACAGAGTGGATAGAGTCTGTGGCGCTCAAGACATTTGGGATGAGAATTTTGGGGTACATGAGACATTTAAGCTGAGAGTTTTGGGGTCCATGATACCTAGTAGCAATGTGTCAAACAAACCAAAATTCTCTGAATTCCGTGGAGAGACCTTAGATACCCCAGACATGAAGTGACAGTGACAGTCACAGGTTACTGTGAATGTCAGATGAGAAAGTGGATCCAACACTAAAGTGTGAGGTACCCTACTCCCTTTACTTTCTTGGTGCCTCCACGTCTGAGGGTTGGCAGGGGACGGGGCAGAAAGTTCACTTGAGTTTTCTGATTCTGGCTGACCTTTGTGGTTCTTTGTAAGACCCTCAGCGCCATCCCCCTAGACTTAAACCAGGAGCTACAGACCAGGAGACCAGAACATTCTTGGGGAATACCAGAAATTCCTGGCAAGGCTGGCATCGGCTCCCAGGTCTCTTTGGGTCTTAGAAAGGTCTGGAGTTTCCTCATCATTCCCCTGACTGAGCTGGCCTGTTCCTTGGGGATAGCAGGTTAGTAATCTACTCAGATATCCCAATCCCAAGGACACAGCCCCGCATCAGTCCAGATAGGGAGGTCAGGTGCTCATTGACTAATCCCAGCTACTCTGAACAAGGGACATACTGCTGCGATCAGAGCTACCTCCCTGTCTCCCCATACTTCCCCACACCCCGTGACTAATGGTCTAAAGGAACCTAATAGAAGGCTAAACCTGTAAATTACCTCCTTGGGCACAGAGCCCAGGTCTTATGCAGATACAAGGTCCAGGCAAAAGAGTCAGCATTGCTCTCCTAGTGCCAGATGGGCTTTGGACCTCTGTGGCTCTGTTTTTGTTTGTTTTGGCCTGCGAGGAGAGGGTGGTCCTTTCTTTCTTTTCCTTTTTATTTTTACTTTTACAAATTGTGTGTGGGATTGTTGCCTGCACTATGTCTGTTCACTGTGTGCATGCCTAGTGCCTGTAGAGGCCAGGGGAGGACATTCGATCACCTGGAACTAGAGTTATAGATGGCTGTGAGCCTCCATGTGGGTGCTGGGAACCAAATCTGGGTCCTCTGCAAGAGCAGCCAGTGTTCTAACTGCTGAGCCATCTCTCCATCCTCCCCCCAACTCCCTTTAATCTTTTGTTGATTTTTTTTTTTCTTTTTAGAAGGGCACTCAAGCAACATTTATTGAGAAGCCAAAGAACAGCTCTCTGCAGCAGGGAGCGGTTTTGAAAAAGAGTTGCTCCACTGTGGTGTTTTCCCCTCCCTTCTCTGCTCCAGTGGTGCCCATACACCAGTGTTAGAGTGCCTCCCGACCATAAATCCTCTGGGGAGGATGGATGTGAACGCCCCGACCTCTGCTCCAGGTATTGTAACTGTCCTGGCAGGAATGAAGATATTCTTTTTTGTTTGTTTGTTTGTTTTGTTTTGTTTTTTTTCGAGACAAGGTTTCTCTGTGTAGCCCTGGCTGTCCTGGAACTCACTCTGTAGACCAGGCTGGCCTCAAACTCAGAAATCCACCTGCCTCTGCCTCCCAAGTGCTGGGACTAAAGGCGTGCGCCACCACCGCCTGGTGAAGATATTCTAAAAGAGACTTGTACCTCTCTCTTTGACTATCAGATTTTGAAACAATGAATTCCAAGGAATTGGAATATCTTCAGGAATCTTATGCTGGAAGAAAGAGAAGTCTGAGTTCTGGCGCCAGCCAGTGAGGAAAGAGATTTCACACAGTTCTGACCGACCTGCTGGAGAGACTTGGCGAGGAGACAACAGACCACACCTTGACTGGGACTGCTTAGCTATGCATACTTATTTTAAAACATCAGCTGAAGGAGGGCAAGAACAATAGGCAGACAAAATGAAGGCGGGGCATGGCAGAGTGAAGGGCCAGAGGACAGGCCCACGGGTCTCAAGCCTACACAAAGAACTACAGGCAACTGAGGAATGATGGGAGTGAGAGAGATAGTCTGCCTTAGGGAAGAGCACAGCAACTGATGACCCACTACCAAGTGATCAGCCCTGAGAACATACATGCATAGCTAACATTAGACAGATGGAACAGGCTATACCTAGGAGTGTGTGTGAATCCCTATCCGCACATAGCGACAGTTAATGGGGGAAAAAGAGACCATGCATTTGAAAGAGCAAGGAGGAATATCAAGGAGAGTTTGGAGGGGTGGGGGAGGAGGAAATGGAGTAAGTGCATGATAGCCTCAAAAATAAAGAAAATAAAACAACTGTTGGAGGTAGGAGAAAGACAGGGGCTTGCCGGGCAGTGGTGCTCATGGCGCCCACAGCAGCACAGTCACTGTTTTAGCTGTGCTCCTTAAACATTTCCATGTAGTTTTAAAAAATAAAACCTTCAAATATTCTGATATCCACTATACAGTCTTTACCTAAAGAAGTCATGGGGTGAAGTGAGAGGAGGCGGACACGACCACTCCTCAAAGTGTGGAGAAGATTCTTATTGTGGAGATGAGGGAGAGAGCAGGCAGAGGGAAGAGACCAGGCTGAACATGGCTGGCGGACTAAAGTGGACCGTGAAATCAGAGAGAGGGAGTGAGAGAAGGAAAGAGAGGAAGAGAGAGAGAGAGAGAGACAGACAGACAGACAGAGACAGAGAGACAGAGACAGAGAGACAGAGACAGAGAGAACAAGAGCAGAGCAGCCCACTAAGAGAGGTGCCCTGGCCAAGAGGCCAAAATGGGACTGCTTAGCCCTATATTTGTGATTAGGCTAGGGAAGAGAAGCCTTTGGGAGGGAGAGGTTTAGGGTAGGAGAGCCGGGAGGAGCCTCAGGTACTGAGTCAAACTTGTCCCAGGTTTCTTTGACGCCTAACAATAATGATTTACCCAGAATTAAAGTTGCTTTGTAGACCCTGTGTTTTAAAAAGAACTATAAAAATTATTTTACTTTTATTTTAGTTTTTGGTTTTTTGGTTTTTTTCAAGACAGGGTTTCTCTGTGTAGCCCTGGCTGTCCTGGAACTCACTCTGTAGACCAGGCTGGCCTCGAACTCAGAAATTCACCTGCCCCTGCTTCCCAAGTCCTGGGATTAAAGACGTGCGCCACCACCGCCTGGCTTTTTTTTTTTTTAAAGACTTCTTTTTAAGATTTTAAAAAAGATTTATTTATTTATTATATGTAAGTACACTGTACCTGTCTTCAGACAACCCAGAAGAGGGCGTAAGATCTCATTACAATGGTTGTGAGCCATCATGTGGTTTCTGGGATTTGAACTCAGGACCTTCAGAAGAGCAGTCAGTGCTCTTAAAGCTGAGCCATCTCTCCAGCCCTCTTAATTTGTTATTTGTTTATGTGTATCTGAGTGTAGGTTTGTACACATGAGTGCAGTGCCCATGTAGGTCAGAAGAGGGCACTGTATCCTCTGGAAGTGGAGTTACTGGAGTTGTGAGCGGTCTTGTGAACTCTGGAAACAAAACTCTAGTCTTTTGCAAGAGCAGCAGGTACACTAAACCACTGAGCCATCCCTCCATATACAAACTTCTTGAACCTCATATCAGGTTTTCAAATACAAACTTGAAGGGTTTGAGTCCCTGGATATCTGTTTCTTTTTCCAGTGTGGCCACATTGAATTAACGCCTAACCCTGACCCGTTTCACTATTATCTGTTTAATCGGCCTGTTGAGGACAGGAAGCCAAGCCTGGCTTGTTAGAGATGCCTGGGCCCAGCTTCTGGCCCTACCCACTCTTTAACTGTATGGGGAGGGCTGGAGGTAGGGGCAGGCCACCCACTGGGCTCAGCCTCCACAACTCTTAAGACCAGCTCACCCTGGCCGCACTCATCTTCCTGCCTCTGCCTGTTCTTATCCCTGTATGTGGCAGTGGTTCAGGCATCGATCCTTTGTTCGTGCCTGGACCATCTTTTAATTTATCTACTCCATTAGGCAACTAATATGAACTGGACAACTGGCTGTATTTTAGATACAAAATTAACCAGTTAAAAAGCTCTGGAGTTCTGCTGCATTCAAAGGCTAGCCTAGTGGTTCTTTGTGAGGAGTTTTGGGAAAACAAATGTTTTTAAATCTTGATTTTCTCATCGGCTATAGAAGCCCAACAAGAACTCGTAATTCACAGGGAACTGAGAGATGGTTCGACAGTTAAGAGCACTTGCTGCTATTGCAGAGGATCCAGATTCAGTTCCCAGCACCTACATGGTGGTTCACAGACAGCTATAACTCCAGATCCAGGGGATCTGAAACTCTCTCCTGCCTGCATCGATACTTCATAAATATGGTACCCAGACATACATACAGGCAAAACAGTCATGCACACAAAAATAGGTAAATCTTTGGGCTGGACATAGTGACACATACATACTGTTAATTCCAGCTTGGGAGACAGAGGCAGGAGGATCTCTGTGAGTTTGAGTCAAGCTCTGTGAGTTGATCCTGCTCTACAAAGTAAGAGGTTGGCAAGGGCTACATAGTGGGGCCTTGTCTCCAATAAATAAGTCTAAAAAAGAACCCCTCCTAATTCATAAAGATGTTGTGAGACTAAAAGGGCTAATTCACACAAGAATTTAAAATAATATCTAACATCAAAAAACAACTGCCAAGTATATTAGTGGCAACCCTACTATTATCTGCTGCCATAATTAATCACTTGGCAGTAGTGTTAATAATCATGATACAGAGAGATGTTTTGGCTCTGTCCAGAGATTAGTGGAGCCCTTGACTCCAGTTTGGTAGAGAATGTTTGGAAGGTTTCCTAGGAAGATGCCCTAGTCCGAGGGATAGAGAAAGCAGGCAAGACAGAGAACATTTGGGGGGGGGG
>JADRCD010226636.1:17456-34393 GCA_019843815.1 Montemys delectorum
GGGGGCAGAGGGGCAGAGGGGCAGAGGGGCAGAGGGGCAGAGGGGCAGAGGGGCAGAGGGGCAGAGGGGCAGAGGGGCAGAGGGGCAGAGGGGCAGAGGGGCAGGGGCAGGGGCAGAGGCAGAGGCAGAGGCAGAGGGGCAGAGGGGCAGAGGGGCAGAGAGGCAGAGGCAGAGAGGCAGAGGCAGAGGCAGAGCCTTTGAATTTTGAATTTTGAATCTGAGCCTTTGAAGCCAGCCTGGTCTACAGAATGAGTTCCAAGACAGCCAAGGCCGTGTAACTATGTAGAGAGGGCCTGTCTTAGAAGGAAGAGAAAGAGGAAGAGGAGGAGGAGGAGGAAGAAGAGGAAGAAGAGGAGGAAGAGGAGGAAGAGGAGGAAGAGGAGGAAGAGGAGGAGGAGGGAGAGGAGGAGGAGGGAGAGGAGGACGAGGAGGAGGAGGAAGAGGAGAAGGAAGAAGAGGAGGAGGAGGAAGAGGAGGAGGAAGAGGAGGAAAAGAAAGAGGAGGAAGAGGAGGAAGAAGAGGAGGACGAGGAGGAGGAGGAAGAGGAGGAGGAGAAGGAGGAAGAGGAGGAGGGAGGAGAAGGAGGAAGAGGAGGAGGAAGAAGAGGAGGAGAAGGAGGAGGAAGAGGATGAAGAGGAGGAGGAGGAGGAGAAAAAGAGGCAGTCAGGTCCTTAATCTACTTTCAATCTCTGTAGACATTTCATAGAAAAGGCATCATACAAAATGTGCCCTCTTAGGTCTGATTCCTTTCAACACCATAATGTTTTTTAAGGTTCATTCATGTTGTAATGTGCTCAGCTTACACAAGTCCATATTCTCTGTTCATCAGCTGGTAGATATTTGTGCTGTTTAAACTTTTCCAGTATCCCTGTATAATGTTGCTATCAGCATCTGTATGTGAGCTTGACGTGAGCGTGTGTGTTCACTATATGATGGTGTACTATAAGGAGCTGGGTCACATGGTAACTGTGTTCAACATTCTGAGGAGCTGCTAGGGTTCCCCAAAGTGCTGTGTCATTTTATAAAACCACCAGCAAAGTGTGAGTGTCCCAAAGCACTGTATCCTGCCAACACTTACTCCTGTCTATTTTCTTACCATAGCATCCTCATGGGTGTGAAGTAACAGTTCATGTGTATTTACCTAACAACCTGAGCATCCTTCCATGTGCTTAGTGTCTCTTTGCTATTTCGTTTAGAGAAAGATCTGCTCAGATTGGTTGCCTGCATTGGGTGGGGAGACACACCACAATGAGCACGTAGCGATTGTGGGACAATCTTCTGGAGTTGGTTCTGGCTTTTTACCATATGGGTCCCAGGGATTAAATTAAGTTGTTAGGGTTATGCAATAAGTGCTTCACTTACTGAGCCATCTCATCCAGGTACCCAGTTTTCCATTTGGGTTCCTTGTTTTTGTTTTCTAGGATTGATTCATCATCCATTCACCCATCCATCCATCTATCTGGTTACAAATCCCTTATTAGTTATATAATTTACAAATACATCTTCTGTGGATTATATTTTCACATCATTATATCACTGAAGCAGATATGTTGTTAATTTCTATGAAGTCCAATTTACCCAAGTTTCCCCACTGATTCTGCCTTTCCTGTCATGAGTAAGAGACCATTGCCTAGTTCAAGATGAGGAGGATGTACCTATTTTCTTCTATAGGTTTTAGCTGTCATAGTCAGATCTTTGATCCATTGAGTTAATTTTTGTATATCAATGAAGCGGGCAATGAACTTCACTCTATTTATTTATTTATTAGTTTATTTATTTATTCATTTACTTTATGTGTATTAGTGTTTCTCTGAATATTTGTAAATGCACCTTGTGCATGCTTTGTGCCCATGGAAGTCAGAAGAAGGCAATAGATCCCCTGGAGCTGGAGTTACAGGGACTTATGAGCTGCTATGTGGGCTCTGAGAACTGAACGTGGGCCCTCTGCAGAAGAGCCGGTGCTCTTATCTACTGAGACATTGCTCCAGCCCTGACACTTCGTTTTTTACATGTGGGTATTCATTTATTCCAGCACCATTCTTGAAGAGAATTTTTCTATATTCAAGGGAGTTGGATTATGCCAACTAATCTGGTTTATTCCTTTTTTTAAAATCAAGGCCAGGATGGAGTAGGAAGGTTTCTGCCCTTCTTTACTTCCATCTAGTGTTGTTACATCCCTTTCACATTCATGGCCTCTTCTTATACTATTTCTGTCTAATGCAGACATATAAAACCACCTGAGTGAATTTGGTGTTGTCCCATATACACTGATCTGTGTCTGTGCTAATCCTCCCCTAAATTGCCTTGAATACTAGCTTTATAGTCAAACTTAAAGTATAGATGTTCAAGGCCTTGGCTTTAACATTGCCTTAATGCTGGACATACTGAATGACTGTGATCCCAACACGCTGGAGGCGGAGGCAGGAGGACTGTTATGAATTCTAGGCTATATAGCAAGATACCTTGTTAGCCTTCCCTCAAAGAAGAAATAAAAAGATTGTGTTGACTATTATGAATCATTTATTCTTCTCAATTAATCTTATGATCCACTTGTCAATTTCTGTAAACTGGCAGTTGAGCTTAAAGTTTTTAATTAAACATTTTTTGAGACTTATATACCCCTGTAACTCCTCCCATGCCCCTAGCCCTCTGAAATTCATAAACTCTTCTTTTTATTTATTTTTTATTTTTTATTAGATGTTTTCTTTATTTACAGTATCTCCTTTCCCAGACTCCCCTCCAAAAAACAAAAACAAAAACAAAAACAAAAACAAAAACAAAACAAAACAACTAAAACTAAAACAATCCCCTGTTCCCTCCCCCCTCCCCGTGCTCACCATCCCACTCCCTCCTGCTTACTGGCCCTGGCATTCCCCTACACTGGGGCATAGAACCTTCATAGGGCCAAGGTCCTCTCCTCCCATTAATGATCGACTTGGCCATCCTCTGCCGTATGCATGCTGCCGGAGCCATGAGTCCCCCAACTTGTACTCGTTGGTTGGAGTTTTAGTCCCTGGGAGCTCTGAGGTTACTAGTTAGTTCATATTGTTGTTCATCCTTCATGATCTCTTCTTAAGTTGTTATTGTCACATACACATAAACATGTGTATAAAAACCTTCTGAATTCATTTAGTGTTGCTTGTATATACATGTGTTTACGGTTGACAACTTAGAATTAGCTGGGCTAAGCAATTGTAGAGCTCATCCCTGAAGATTGATATTCTCTCTCTCTCTTTCTCTCTCTGTCTCTCTGTCTCTCTCTCTCTCTCTCTCTCTCTCTCTCTCTCTCTCTCTTTCTCTCTCAGCTTCTCTGTCACGTCTACAGGACACTATTTAGCAGCGGGGTCCTGGTTCTCTGGCTCTTACAATCTCTCCTCCTTTTTATGAGTCTCCCTAAGACTTAGGTATAGGGGTTGCATTATAGATATTATCAATGGGGTGGGCAGTTGGGTTTTGAGCTTTTGATAAGTATTGTGTTGAATCCAGAGTCAACTGTCTGTCATTTGAATGATATCCTCTTCTAATCCATGAACATTGAATATATTTTCCATTATTTAAATAAATTTCTTTAAGTGATATAAAAGTTTTGCATTCTATTGTGAACTTACTACTTTTGCTACTATAAATGGAATTACTTTTACATTTTTCTCAGATTACTCATTGTAAGTGTATGAAAATACAGTTGAATTTGCATTATGTTATTGCATACATCCTGAAGTCTCTTGTTGTTGTGAATTCTAATTTTGTTATTATTATTATTCTTACATCATGTGTGAATGGAGATGACTTTATTTATTTCTAATCTGAATGTCTTTGATCTCTTTTCCTTGCCTAATGAACCTGGCTGAAACCTTCAGCTCACTTTGTCTTTAACAAGAGCAGGCAAGAACACACACATCCTTAATTTGTTCTTTATCTTAACAGGGAAGTGTTTAGTGTTTCACTATTAAATATGACTAACTGTAGATTTTTATAGATACCATTTATCATAATAATGGACTTCCTCCCTCCTTAGTTTGATGAATATTTTTTTAACATGAAAAGGTATTAGACTTTGCCAAATGATTTAGTTCATTAGTTTTTTTAATCAACACACAACCAAGAGAAAGCAGGCACAGTTCTGTCCTCAGCTTACATCTAGTGTTGGAAAGCAGACAAAAAGTAGCTAAGAGCTGGGTGTGGTGGCACATACCTGCCATCCCAGAACTCCAAGGCCTGAGCAAAGAGGATCAAGAGTTTGCAGCCTGCCTAGGCTGTGGAAGGAGACACAAGAAGAAATAACAAAGATGGCTCGGTAATTGAGAGCACTGGCTTCTCTTCCAGAGGACCTGGGTTCAATTCCCAGTACCCACGTGACGCTCATAACTGTCTGTAACCCTAGTTCCAGAGAATCTGGTGTCCTCACACAGACATACTTGAAGGCAAAACACCAATGCATGTAAATGGAAAATAAATTAATCTTAAAAAAAATAACAAAGAATATCTGAGTTCCTTATGCTGAGGCTGAGGACAAATGTATTGATGTAAATGAGCATATGAGCACGACACAGGCATTGACTACTCAGCGTAAGCAGTTAAGATTAAGAGTGATTCAGTTCAGTGCTGTAGAGCGTACAAAATGGGAAGAAGGGTAGACCCATTGGGGCAGGTTTCATGAGGGAGGGAGGTCTTGGGAGACAGGTAGGATTTGGTTAAGTTATAAAGGAATGTTTTCAGGGCTGGAGAGCTGGCTCAGTGGTTAAGAGCACTGACTGCTCTTCTAGATGTCCTGAGTTCAATTCCCAGCAACCACATGGTGGCTCACAACCATCTGTAACGGGATCTGATGCCCTCTTCTAGTGTGTCTGAAGACAGTAACAGTGTACTCATATAATTCAAATAAATAAATCTTTTTAAAAAATTGATTCATTCAAAAAGAAAGAAAGGAAGAAATAAAGGGATGGTCTCATTTGCTTTCTGTTGCTGTGATAAAACACTGACCAAAAGTAACTTAGGAGATGAAGGGTTGGTTTGACCTAATTATACTCCATCACTGAGGAAAGCCAAGGCAGGAACCTCGAGGCTGGAACTGAAGCAGAGGCCATGCAGGAGTCTGCTTACTGGCTTGGTTCCCCTGGCTTGCTAAGTTGCCTATCTTAAACCACCTAGGACCATCTGCCCAGAAATGGTACCACTCCGGGTGGACTGGGCCCTCTCCACCTCAATCATCAATCAAGAAAATGCCTCATAGACATATCCACTGGCCAATCTGATGGACGCAGATCCTCAGTTAAGATTCCCTCTTCCCAGATGTGTCCAGGATTGTGTCAAGTTGACATATGAACTATGACAGAGGATGTTCTGAAATGAGGCCATAGCAGGAATAGAATGTGCAGTCAGGCTGCCTGGAGAAAAGAACCAACTCTGGGAGTGGTGAGAATTGAGAAAGCTGGAAATGGAGGGCCACAAGTAGGGATCATGAGTGTTCTGTGTATGTACGATGGACTGGAGAGTGCCTTAGGACTCTTAAAGCAAATGAGATGGCATCATCAAACTGGGAGGGAAGGTGGCTGGTGTGGTAAGGAAGGCCGTGGGGTTAATAAAACTTCAGAGCTTATTAAAGTCACTAAGGGTGAGATGAAGAGAGGGGGCACTTGGAAAGGGACAACTGACCTAGGCAAACTGCAAGGGATGTCTGGGAGCACTCAGATGCATAGAAAGTAACAGGCTGAAGAGATAGGTGAGCCTGATGAAACTTGTTGTAAACCAGCCTCAGGTGACCAGGGACCGTGGCAAGACCACGGTCAAACAAGAAGCCAATCAGATACAGACCTCTAGGAGAGGCACACTAGAAAGCAACTTGTTTACTCTGTTTTGGCAGAAGCTCTTGAAGGCTTTGTGATTTTGAGGATGCAGACATCCAGGACACTGGACACATGGTATTCGTGGTGGTAAAGAACCAGCAAGTTGCTAAAAGTGGGGCAGCTGTTCTAGGAGCAGGTGACCCAGAGGCCTTCTGGGTGGCCTGCTCCCAGGTTTGGAGGTCGGTACAAGGACAAGTAAGACTGGAATCCCAGGAAGAGGGCATCATGCTGTATCTGAAGGCATGCTGGGCTGGAGGGAGCATCAAGCCCAGTTAGTCAGGAAACACATGCGCCTGCAGATGTGTGCGAGGAAGGGGTTGATAGAGGGTAGAGGAAGTAAGGGAGGAAGAAAGGAGGAAGAGGGAAGAAAGGGATGTATGTGCACAACATCTCATGTAATCCTCAAACTGGACCTATTAAGGTAGGGTTACAGACTCTTTTCTACCAACATGGGAACTCAAGTGTAATTGCCAAATTACTTCCTGGAGTTTGCACAACTGATAAGTGTGAACAAAACTGGACTAGTCTTCACAACTCTGGTTTTTGTCTGTCCCAGGCTGCCCCATCGCAGGGCTAGAGGTGGCCCTTACAGATCTCCAGAGCTCCCGGAACAATGTTCGGCACCACACAGAAGAGATCAGTGTTGATCGTCTTGTTGTCCGCCGGGGCCAGGCCTTCTGCATCACTCTGTACTTTAAGAATCGGGGCTTCCAGCCAGGCATGGACAGTATCGTGTTTGTGGCTGAGACTGGTGAGGAACTGGCCCACAGGATGTGTGTGCACATGTAGTATGTGTGTGTGCTGTGTGTGTTTGTGTGTGTGTGTGTGTGTGTGTGTGTGTGTGGTGTATTTGTGGTATGTGTGTATATGTGTGTTTGGAGTATATGTGTATGGTGTCTATGTGTGTATTTATGTGGTGTGTGTGTGTGTGTATGGTGTGGCATATGTGTGTGTGTATGTATGAAGTGGACCGTGTGGTCTATGTACATATGTAGTATGTGTGTGTGGTGTGTATGTATGAGATATGTATAAAGTGGAGCATGTTTGTGTAGAGTGTATATGTGGTATACATGAGTATGGAGTGGAACGTGCATGTGTATTGTATGTATGTATGCATGTATGCATGTATGAAGGGGAGCGTGTGTGTTATGTGTATGTATGTATGTATGTATGAAGTAGATCATATGTGTGTGAGTGCATGTTCATTGAGTAGGATCTTAGAGATCACCATAAAGAGTCTTAGTTATTCATCCTCCTAGGACCCTTGCCAGACCTGGCCAAAGGGACTCGGGCAGTGTTCAGCCTCAAAGGCAGTGGTGGCCCAAGCCCCTGGATTGCTTCCCTGGAAGCCAACAGGGCCAACTCCCTGGAAGTGAGCATCTGTGCCCCTCCCATGGCAGCTGTGGGCCGATACCTCCTGAAAATTCGAATCGACTCCTACCAGGGTTCTGTCACTGCCTACCAGCTAGGGGAATTCATCCTGCTCTTCAATCCCTGGTGCCCAGGTAAGGCAGGGACCTACTTGGGCTCTTTCACCTCTGTCTCTCTGTCAGTGCCACCAGGTTTCCAACCCCTGATCCTTGGCCACCATAAACTCCTTAATCCCTTGGATTCAGTACCTGACCTCCAACAACCAAGCTGGGGAGACCTTGATGTTTATTTACATATTTAGAATTTTAAAATTATGATCGGACTAAATAGAAAACTACTATTGGGGGCTGGGGAGATGGCTCAGTCATTAAAAACATTATCTGCTCTTCCAAAAGTCCTGAGTTCAATTCCCAGCAACCACATCAACTCCCAGCTCATAACCCTTTATACTGGGATCTGATGTCCTCTTCTGGCATGCAGGCATACATGCAGATATAGCACTCATGCACAAAATAAATAAGATCTTTAAAAAAAAACTATTAAGTTTAACTACCATTAACATCTATCTTCATACCTTCCTTATCTATTTTTAAGTTAATTTGGACTTTTTCATTTCAAAGGTAATAAACACACACTATTTTGAATATCTGAGGAAAGAAGCAAATGATAAAAGTGAGAGAAAGTGAGAAAAAGAAAAGAGAGAAAAGAAAGAAAAGAAAGGGGAGGGAGGGGAAGGAAGAAAGATAAAAGGGATATGGACAAAGAGAGGGGCGGGTAGGGGAAGGAATACTACATGATCTAAGATCCTCCAGTCTCCTAGCTTCATTTTTCCAGTGGCAGCCTTGTTACTGTTCTCTGTGTAGCCTAATAGAACTATTTTATGCTTAAATATGTGCATGTTTGTACACATCTGTATGTTGTTGTATAACATACACCCAAGTATAATAATGCATACCAATCTCCAATTTGCATTTCTCTTTGAAATATTCACATGTGTTAGGGAGGCTGAAGCAAGAGGATCACTGTGAGCCTGAGGGCAGGACCACATAGTGAGTTTCATATCAGACTTGGCTAGAGAATGGGACCCTGTCAAACAATGGCAACAACAACGAAACCAAACACACACACGTACACACACACACATGCATGCACATACACTTTTGGCCTTCAAGACTGGGTTTCAGACTTGAGCACGGGAACATAGGGTCTGTCTGATTGGCGGGAGGACCTCATGCATGGCTTCTCTCCTGAGCTTGTATGCATGTCCCAGAGAGAACAAACACTGGGATAGAGGCAGGAAGCAGGTACAGACATGATCAACAGCTGCCACATCACTGGGCCAGGGATGTTTGGCTGGGAAGATCCACCCTACAGTTCAGGGACGCTTCTGACTTCAATCCTGAACCTGCAACTATTGACCATACTGATCCAAATCTTGGATAGAACCCACCACTGTGTAGGATCCTTCCTGTACCAGCTTCTCTCACAACAGCCCTGGGTGCACCTCTCCACAGAGCAGATGCTATGGGACTGTTTGGAAAGGACTGTATAAGGTGGCTTCTACTTTGTATCTTCTCGCTTTGATTCCCAGCGGATGCAGTGTACTTGGAGAGTGAGCCTCAGAGGCAGGAGTATGTTGTGAACGATTACGGCTTCATCTACCAAGGGAGCAAGAGCTGGATCCGTCCGTGCCCCTGGAACTATGGGCAGGTGAGTCCTAGACCACATAAGCTCCAAACTCATAGGGAAAAGGGATCCAGAACAGGACACACTGCTAAAGAGTATGTATGAGAAGCACCTTGGGTTGCTAGGGAAGCAGCCAGAGGAAGGAGGAGGGAGGGTTCTTTGTTGCCCCATCTACTTGATTAGGATGTGAGGCAGGAGCAGCTACAGGACAGCTGAGGGGGTAGGGGTGGGGTGGGGAGCAATCATAATGGAAATGAATGCACCTGACATTTGTGCTTTACACTGAATTTGCTATGGGGGTCTCACCTCTTACTCTTTCACTTTATTCTGACAACACTGCTGCTGAACCTGGTATCAAACCTGTCACACTTATACAAACTGTATGCATATGTGCCCCTGGACATCTGTACCAGAAACAGGGCTGGTGAACAATCTTCTGTGACCCCATGTCAATGCCTGTTTGTTTTTGCTTCTTTGTTTTGAGAATAGGCTTTTTTATTATAAGGAATACATAATTGTTAGAACACAAGAAAGAAAGGAAGGAAGGAAGGGAAGGAAGGAAAAAGGAAGGGAGAAATGAGGGAAGGAAGGGAGGAGGGAGGAAGAAGTGGAGGGAGGAAAAGAGGGAGAGAGAGAGAAGGCAAACTTTGCAAACCTGGTTACCATGGTGAATGCCTGTAATATTAATGACTGAGGGGGTTGGAGAGATGGCTCAGTGGCTAAGAGCACTGACTGCACTTCCAAAGGTCCTGAGTTCAAATCCCAGCAACCACATGGTGGCTCACAACCATCCATAATAAAATCTGATACCTACTTATGGAGTGTCTGAAGACAGCTACAGTGTAATTACATATAATAAATAAATAAATAAATAAATAAATCTTTAAAAAAATGACTGAGAAGCTGAGGCAAGAGGATTTCTAGTTTGAGGCCAACCTATGATACATAGAAAAGTCCTTTCTGAAAAACAGAGGCCTTAGGATGTGTCTCAGTTGGTAGAGTCCTTACTCAACATGCACAAAGTCCTGGGTTTGATCCCCAGTACCATATAAACAGGGTGTGGTGGTACACCCCTGTAATCCTAGAACTCAGGATGTAGAGGCTTGAGGATCTTAAGTTCAAGAGCATCCTTGGGTACATGACCTAGGCCACAGAGTTCCTATGTGG
Source organism: Montemys delectorum (assembly GCA_019843815.1). Classification (NCBI taxonomy): domain Eukaryota; kingdom Metazoa; phylum Chordata; class Mammalia; order Rodentia; family Muridae; genus Montemys; species Montemys delectorum. Next base: position 27,524 of record JADRCD010226636.1, read on the forward strand.
AAAACAGAACCAAACAAACAAATGAGAAAAACAAAACAAACCCTTTGCAAAGAAATATTACCAAATGAACATGTAAAACATGAAGGTTATTGTAAGTGTTGCTACTAGCTTGGTTCCACTTCATTTCACTTACTTTTTTTTAAATTTTATTAGATATTTTCTTTATTCACATTTCAAATGTTATCCCCTTCTGGTTTCCCCTCCAAAAACCTCCTATCTCTTGCCCCCTCCCCCTGCTGACCCACCCACCTACTCCTGCTTCCTGGCCTTGGCATTCCCCTATACTGGGGCATCGAGCCTTCACAGGACCAAGGGCCTCCTCTCCTATTGATAACAAGGCCATCTTCTGCTACATATGCAGCTGGAGCCATGAGTCCCACCATGTATACTCTTTGGTTGATGGTTTAGTCCCTGGGAGCTCTGAGGGTACTGGTTGTTTCATATTGTTGTTCCTCCTCTGGGGCTGCAAACCTCTTCAGCTCCTTGGGTCCTTTCTCTAACTCCTTCATTGGGGACCCTTTGCTCAGTCCAATGGTTGGCTGAGAGCATCCACTTCTGTATTTGTCAGGCACTGGTAGAGCCTCTCAGGAGAAAGCTATATCAGACTCCCGTCAGGAAGCACTTGTTGGCATCCACAATAGTGTCTAGGTTTGGTGACTGTATATAGGATGGATCCCCAAGTGGGGCAGTCTCTGGATAGCTTTTCCTTCAGTCTCTGCTCCACACTTTGTCTCTGTAACTCCTCCCATGGGTATTTTGTTCCCCTTTCTAAGAAGGACCAAAGTGTCCACACTTTGGTCTTCCTTCTTCTTGAGCTTCATGTGGTCTGTGAATTGTATCTTGGGTATTCCTAGTTTCTAGGCTAATATCCACTTATCAGTGAGTGCATACCATGTGTGTTCTTTTGTGATTGGGTTACCTCACTCAGGATGATATTTTCTAGTTCCATCCAATTGCCTAAGAATTTCATAAATCCATTGTTTTTAATGCCTGAGTAGTATTCCATTGTGTAAATGAACCACATATTCTGTATTCATTCCTCTGTTGAGGGACATCTGGGTTCTTTCCACCTTCTGGCTATTATAAATAAGGTTGCTATGAACTTCACTTCATTTTCTGCATGTAGTCTCATGACCCCGTATGCAAAATAGCTAAACTCATCACAATGCTTCTTCAGCAAGCAAATACTGAATAACCTGCTCAGTACCGGGTGGACCGTGAGTGTTAGAGTGGAAATAAAGGCAGTATGGCTCTGGGGGAACATGTAAACAGTTATTTATCACACAGAGACTGAGAGGCAGGGACAGAGTGTTCTGGGGGCCAGGAACACTCAGGGGAATCTCTTTGTTTGACAACTGATTCTGAGGAAGCTTCCTGGGAGTGAGATGATGTACTTGAGCTCAGTTAGTCAAGCAAAGGGCAAGGGGAAGCATGTACAAGGATGGAAAGACCAGAAGGATTTCATCTTGGCAAAGATCACAAGGGGTTTGGTCTAGCTGGAGCAACAATGGCAGAGGTGGGAATCTGTCAAGGTCAGAGACTGTTATGTGATAGGACTGCTGGGGAGATCAGGGCAGAGATCTACTCACTCCAGATAGGGAGCCCACGACAGACCAAACATAGATATGACCAAAGTCTAACTTAGGAAGCCGAAGAGTTTTACTGGGGTCACTTACGAGTGATGAGTTACTTGGAGAAGCAGGAATAGCTCAAATACAGTTGTATCACCCAAATCCTGTCCCAGCATGGGTGACAGCTCATTAGAGTGGGGACCTGGAACACATTGAATAGCCTGCAGGCAGCGGGACAGGTTGGAGAGTGTCTTCCCAGACACGTTTGTTGGCTTGAGCCTCTTCTAGACAATTTGGCAGAAATGATTTGTCTCTTTCTAGGCAACTCAGCTGGTCTGAGAGTGTGTATCAGTAGTCCTTACTGCTTCTACAGGCTTGGGGAGGGAGGGACCTAGAGAATCTCTCCAGGTTCAGGGACTTCCTGAAGCCTTTGAGTTACTGACTCCCTGAGCTGCTCTGCAGGGTGGAATGTTTCACCTCCCCTTGAACAGTCTGCTTCACAACAAGCTTTGCTCTACGGCAGAAGGTTTAAGGTTTTAATCTCAGAGAAAACTCCTTCACAACAGAACTAGACCTAAGGGTCTTGAAGGACACTGTGGGAGGCTTTGACCTTGACTCTTTAAATTAAGGGACCTTTAAACATTGTAAACTAGAGAAGTGGTTTCCTTAAAGAAGGAAGGTCATGGAAGCCCGTTTCTACTTATTGACCATGGTTTCATGAGAGAAAGTGCATTTATTTATGGCCATTTGACAAAGATATGTGGGGTTCCTACTATGTACAAGCTCCATGGCAGGTCTGGGGCTGAGTGTTACAAAGAGATCTTGAACTGACAGAGCAAATATTAAGGCAGGAAAGATAGGAAAGATAGGCCTCAACTACATTGTATAACCAAGTTTGACAACCAGAGGGGACACGCCCATGGGGGAGGGCAGTGTTCTAGAACTTACCTGTGATTGGTCAGTCCAGAGCGAGTGCGAAGGCAGTTGGTTCTCTCTCCTCAATAGGCTGCCAATGATAGGCTGGGTTGTTATGTAAGTGTGGAAGAAAGGGGAACATGGATTTAGTAAGAGCACCTTAGGAGCCTCGGGCATGTGGAAATGGAGGGGGAAGAGGCAAAAGTAGACTTCCAATGAGGCAAATTCATTGGGGGGAAAAAACCCCGGTTGCATGACTTCAAATGAGTCATGAGACACTTGGCTTGCAGGACATACATGCCAAGTGGGTTAGGCTGTCATAGCTTTGCAACCACGCACCTTTCTGGGAGGCTGTTCATAGCCATTTTGTTTGACAACTACCTTGCAATTGGGTTTTATTCTACACTGCCCTAGGGATCTGAATGGTATAGGTTGTCTATTTCTTTATTTGTCCACACACAGCAAGTATGTGATGCCCCCTTCTCCTCATCTCCCTCAGTTTGAAGAAAATATCATAGACATCTGCTTGGAGCTGCTGGAGAAGAGCCTGAACTTCCAGGTTGACCCATCCACAGACTGCGCCCTGCGGGGAAGCCCCGTCTACACTAGCAGAGTTGTGTGTGCCATGGTGAGGTCCTTTGTGTGCCCTGCCCAGGGAAGAAGGGAGCTGTGTAAAGGGGCCTTAGGGGCTGGAAAGAGGTTGTTAGCTGCTATAGGAGAAGGAGGAGTCAAAAGACAGGGGCCCTCTGAGAATGGGACTGACAGCTGACTGTGGGAAGTGAGGTAGCTCAACTAAATCCTGGAATAGCTGGTATGGGATGTTGTCTCTACTCACTGCAAGTTACATGTTTTTTGGACAGAAGCCGAATGTCACTGAGCTTGAGAATTATCTTGATTTCCTTGGTTCAAATGTGTTTTTAGACCGCTCAAAGCCAAACTCCTACTTTATAGAAAATTGAGATACAATAACGAATTGATACACGTTTAAGTCAGAATAGCTTGCCTCCCACCCTCGACTCTCCCCAGCAGGTCTGGAAAGTCTCAGGTAAACTGAGGCCAAAGATCTCTTCTGTGTCTCAGCAGCCCCCCTGCATCACACCCTGTGGAGGGAATAGACATTTCTAATACTTCTCTACCTGGCTTCTCTTCAGATAAACAGCAATGATGACAACGGAGTGCTCAATGGCAACTGGAGTGAGAATTACATGGACGGCGTCAACCCCGCGGAATGGACTGGCAGTGTGGCCATCCTGAAGCAGTGGCATGCCACAGGTTGCCAGCCTGTGCGCTATGGGCAGTGCTGGGTCTTTGCTGCTGTCATGTGCACAGGTAGGAGGTGAGAAGGGCACCAGGGGAAGCTAGAACAGCTGTGTAAGAGCCCTCGGAACCACTTTTGTTCTCAGTCCCATGTTTCCCACCAAGGGACATTTGGAAGGCAGCTGTTTCCTGCAAAAAAACAAAAACAAAAACAAACAAACAAACAAAAACAAACAAAAAAAAACTCATCAATGAGCTCATCAGTTTGGATTTAATTCAGACAGTGGTTCTGAAGTAGAAATCACACACATCAAGACTCATCACTTTTCACTCTGAGCTCATGCAACCTAACAAAATGTTCCCATAAGAATGAGAATAGTCCAGGTCCAAGAGAGACTTGAGATGAAATGCTAAATGATTCCATAGCCCAAAGACCAAATTATGTTGTTTCTGGCTTAATGAAGACATGGACACAGAAGGGAGATGAGCATCTGACCTTAGGGGCTGGAAAGAGGCCACCCAAGTAGAATGACAGAGACTTTGGAGTTGCCACAGGCTCAGAGGGAAGGAATTAGAGGTCTGACTCAGAACAGGGAGTTAGAGGATGGGGGAAATGGAAGATGGATTTTTAGATAGGAACTGGAGATCACATCAACAAAGGAGAAGCTAAAAGAATAAATGTGTAGAAAGAAGATAGAAGGGTACTGGTTTGTGTGTGGCAAGATGGCAAAGTAGAAATATACAGGGTGAGAATTTTAAAAGAAGTGACATCTGGAAATGAGTCCTATGCAGGAGGTGGTGAGAGAAGCCTCCTGTCTTACTCAGGCCACTCTCCTGCTTGTGGTCCCCACCCTCACTCTGCCCAACTCATCCTCTTGTTATGCATGCCCATGTCCCTGAGTTGGTCTCAGTTAGTCATCATTCCTAATAGCTAGGAAGAGGGACCAAGTCAGGTTTTCACTCACAGGGTGCCAGTAGGAGGCCAGAGCTGCAGTAACTTGGTGTTTATTGAAGGTTTAGGCCTTTTACATAGAACTTCCCCGTGACAGTCATGTATGCCAGACCAGACTCGGGACAGTGTGAAGGCCAAAGAGGCTGCTGGGTGCAAAGCATCAGGCTTCAGTCCAAAGGCATGAGGAGATCTCTGTTGACACTGACAGAGTGTGACAGCCTCTTTAGAGTAGGCCACTGCTGTGGCGCTTAGCTAGTGTCTGCCTGTTCTGCTGCTGCAGATCCTGATGGATGCTTTGATGGCCCAGTGATAAGACATAAATAATCCAACAGCTTTGATGCCAAAAGATGAGGAGTTTTGAGTGATGTGAGGTATATCTGAATCACCCAGAGGGCAGATGCAAGTCAAGTCTGCCTGGGCAGAAAACTGGGCAGGGTGACTCAAAAGAACAATCCCAGCACTCAGGAGGACACAGGAGGAGATCATTGTACATTCAAGTTCAGCCTGGGCTATATAAGGAGTTCTCGGCCAGCCTGGCCTACAGACAGAGTAAGCTCCTCACACACACATACACACACACACAAAATGGAAGGGCAGAATGGATCTTGTGTAAGATAAAAGGGGAAACTTCCAGTGTGGAAAAACTGAGTTTGTATGTAGAGGAGAGAGCACGGTTTGGGAGTGGCTGTCTGGAATAGGTGATGAAAGAGATGGAGACAGTGGATGGAGGTTACACAATGATAGCAGGACAATTAAAGTGTCGGTGAGGATCTTGGCCTTCCAGTGACCTTGCCAACAAAGAGTTGGACAATGATTAAATGTGACCACCCAGCTATATAGCCCAGTCAGCTTTCCCATACAGGGCCACCATGTCATATGTCAATAAATGTATTAGTCCAAAAAGCTAATCTATTCACCCAACAACACACAGTGGAGTCCTTCTATGCTAGATACCATGTTCCAGCTACTCTTGGACACAAAGATGGAAAAGACTCAGACACTGTGGTTCCTCACTAAAGTGAAAGATAAGGGTTTAGCCAAAGTAATTATGCCAACACAGTTGCCAACTCATGTCTTAGGCAATTATTATGGTTCCATAACTGCTATAGTGACAATGGGCATTTTAACAGAGTACCAAGTACTGTGTTAAAACCTTAGCAAAGGAGAGTAAGAGTAAAGTATGTATAGTCCGGGGGCTGACTCCTTGGGGTTTCTTTATCTATAGAAAACATATTCCAAGACCCCCTGAAGAAGCCTGTAACCCTACTAGTACCAACGCCTAGTTATATATACCCTGTGTTTTCTTATACATATACACCTATGATACAGTTTAGTTTATTAATAAGGCACAGCAAGAAATTGGTAACAATAACTAAGATAACTCAGGGTAGTTGTAACATTATTCTATAATAAACTTATCAGCATTATTACTCTTGAACTTTGGGCAAGTATTAAATAAAATGAGGGCTACTTGGACCTAGAACTGCACTAGCATGGCAGTGACCTGGTCACCCAGAAGACATGTGACTAACAGGCGGTAGTGTATACAGCATGCACTCTCTGAGCAGAGAGATGGCTCATGTGGTTGGTAGGACAGCTGAAAGTTCATCATGCTGCTCAAAACAATGCAGGATTTAAAAGCCAAGAAATGTTTACTTCTGCAATTTCCATTTAATACTATTGTTATGACTGGAGGGGGGTAAGTGAAACCACAGAAATTGATATATATGAATCATGAGTATAAATACTAACATTGCTATCAACTATCTGAGTAACCCCAGGTAAGTCACTTGTGTCTCAGCCTCCTAAGATATTTAGTGAGGAAATGAATGGAACCTGAGGCCTTAGATGTATTCTCCATAGAAAGTGTTTTACGCTACTTTAGAAATTAGTTAATAAAACATTCTCTAAGAAATTATGCAAATTATCATGTGAGAGGCCCAGAATGCTTCATCTATTGCATGTAGTCTTTCCACTGATTGCTGCTATTTATTTTATTCATTTTAATTTTTATTTGTATATATTTGATGCACAATATATGGCATGTCCTTAGCCATATTTGCTCTCCTCACCTCTCCTGGTTTTCCTGCCATCCCCTTCCTCTTTCCCAGTTGTCACATTACTGTTTTTCTGTTATGTGTTTGTGTGTGTGTGTGTGTGTGTGTGTGTGTGTGT
>JADRCD010226636.1:34793-49267 GCA_019843815.1 Montemys delectorum
TGTGTGTGTGTGTGTGTGTGTGTGTGTGTGTGTATACACACACACACACTCAGGCATCTGTGTTAAGCTCCATGTGTAAGAGAAATTTAAGAGAAACCATACAATATTTGTCTTTCTTGGGCTACTTTATTTTCAGCTCTGTCCATTTTGCCCAAACATAACACTTTCTTTATCTGCCAGGAGTTATTGAAAAGACTGTGTGAGTTGGGACACGGACAATGCCTTGCTAGAGTGAGTGTTCAGTATTAGCTAAGGGTGTCTTGGTTGATCCCTAGATGGACTGGTGATTCTTTCATCCTCTCCATCCACCAGATCAATGGAGTGGAAAAGCTCAGCCCCCTTCCAGTCTGCTTTCACTGTAGGCCATGGTCTAACTCACAGGCTGTACTGCCCAGCAGCTGTTATTTGCCTAGTGCCTTCTATGCTCCCCACTCACACCAGACACCTTTCCTTGCTTCTGATCCTCCCCACCACCTGTGGAGTAGACATCATTACAGCTGTCTCACAGGTGAAGCTGGCTGAGACCATGTGACTTTTAAATTGTCAGACATACATTTCTTTTGTTTTGCTTGAGACAGGGTGTCTCTATGTAGCTCAGGCTGTCCTGGAACTTGCTATGTAACCCAGGCTGGCCCCAAACTCAAGAAGATATGCTTGTCTCTGCCTCTCAAATGCTGGGATTAAAGGTATATTCCATCCTGCTAGGCCAAAAAAAAAAAAAAAAATTCTTAAGCTGGGAGTGTAGCTCCCTGACAGAGCTTAGTTTAGCATGCTTGAAGCCTTAACGGACAGTACAACTAAAGAGAGTGTGCTCTCCCCTCTACAGCCCACTGTCGGCTTTTTGACTATCAAAGATAATTACTTTAATTACCTGTAGGAAAATCACAAAAGGAGGCTTTGTGTTCAACAAAGGTATTTACGTTTTGTTTTGGTTTTTTTCTGCAAGGAGTTTTCTTTGGCATCCTTTTGTAGGTGGTTACTTGGTAATTAGAGAGAAACTCCTGGCTCTCCCTCTGTGCTCTGGGCCAGCCTCCAGAGAGCTCTAGAGCATTGGGCTCTTTCCTTTATGGCTTATATCCTAGAAAACACTGGCGCCCTTGAGTGGGGTCTGAAGTAGCCTGGATACCTTGTACTATAGTAGGGGACCAGAGGGACCAGAGACAGTAGAGTTCTGCTGTCTGAAAATGCCCCCCCCCCCAGAAGCCAGATAGTTATGTGGTTCTCTACATAGGACATACCTAGAACAAGCAGATGTAGACAAAGAACACTCATCCATGGTTGCTTAGGACTGAGGACCACAAAGTAATCAGGCATGTCTGCTAGTGGGTAGACGCGTTTTGTTTTATGCTGTTATTGTTGCTTTTGAGATTCATTTTGCAGCTCAGGGATTCCTCATACTCATCCTCTGTCGGGTGCTGCCACCAGGCATCAGAGAAATAATAAAGGGGTGGGGGTAATCCACTCTGGTACTCTGGGCAGGTGGATGTGGGAGGCTGCCCACACTCTCCACACCGCTCGGGTGGGTGTCTGGCTGTCGTGAGCCATATCCCAGTCTGCGGGGGTCGTGGAAAAGGGACAATCCCAGTGGTCCCTGGTCCTCACAGAGGCTGAGGACAACATGTTCTAGCTCCCGGGCATCAGACACTGTTGGATGCTGCAGAAGAGCTGAGAAGGAGGCAGAGGCCCTGGGGCCGAAGAGAGAAAGGGGTCTAGATGAAAGGAGGCAACCTGTGGTAGAGGCTGGCCATGGCCACTTGGAGAGAGGGGGAGGGGAGAGTAAAGACAAGAGTAAGAGGTTAAGAGAGAAAAGAGAAAAAGAAAGAGGAGGGGGCAAACAGCCTCTTATATGGTGGGCTGGACTACTTGTCTGTTCCCAGGTAACTGTGGGGCAGGGCATCCCTGGCTGTGGTCAGTTGACTGGGGGTAGAGTCCAGCCAGAATACTGGGAGCTCCGGGCATTGTCTAGCCACAGGATACTGGAGTGAGGGCTTGTGGTGTCAGCCATCTATGTCTAGGGGCATGGCTTACTATTATGTCCCTTGTAGAAAACTCTACTGGGTTGCCAGGAATAAGCCTCGCTTGACCAAGAACACAGACTGATTTTCACGGTCCAACAATCCTCCTCTTCCTTCTCCAGCCTCCCATGTCCATGCCACCATGCCTAGCTTCAGTAGGCTCTCCTTTCCTGTATAAAATGAAGCTCTCGGCCTCGGATGCCACAGTGAAAATACCAGGCAGGAACCGATGTGAGAGATGTGGGCTGGGGACTGAGTCCTCCCCTCCCCAACTATAGCAACTACACTCGTATATTTTTCATTGACTGGATTCTACCTTGAAAATACTTGCAGTAGTGTCTTCTATATTAAGCTTTTGAACCCCTCCCAGCTCCATGCTGTTTAAGATATATTCTAACTTAACTGTGTAGTGGTCTCCACAATGTAACTCATCATCATTTCATGCTGGGGGCCTGCCTGGGCCTTTAGGGAAATGGTACTGGGTGGATACAGCATTGATGGAGGCTAAAGACTGGTGATGCCCGGCCTTATAATATTATTATTATGCTTTAATAAGCTCTGGTTTCTTACTCTGTAACTCTATTACTATTTGTGCTTTAATAAGTACTGGTTTCCTTTCTCTTTCACTTAAAGACTTTTCACTGGGCAGGCAAGAGGCTTGGACTCATTAACTCTTTATGAACCAGAGAGAAAAGAAAGTAAAAGAATTTAAATCTTTTACACAGGCATATGTACACACACACACACACACACACACACACACACTCACATTCTGGTTGGGCCTAACCACCTGTGTCATCAACTCCACAAGTGTTCACACATACTTAAATACATACACATATATCTACACACATATGTATAGATAAACAGACATATATACATTTGGTGGATGGGGCAGAGCCCCCCAAGCCACATACATACATTTTGTGGGTGGATGAGGCAGAGCCCCAGATGCCACACTTTCTTCCTTTTCTCTGGCCTTCTTAGACTTCTGAGACAAATGTTCTTAGAAAAATTATCTCATAGATAAAATGTTACACAAAAAGGGGAGTTACAGAAGGATGGCAGTAGTAACTTCAAAGCAGTGTTTCATTCTATAAGCTCAGTGTAAGTTCAGAGTCACAGTTTCACGTGGCCTTGCTTTATCACAGTGTACACCTGTGGCTTCATCCTTGGACCTGACCTAGAATGAATGTTTTTCTTTGATCACAAATTTGTCCCAAGCCTCATTCTCTCCTTAGTGCAATTTATAAAACCCCACTGTATTCCTTATTATGCAGCCTGTGCTTACTATTCTATGAGGAGTGGGCACAGTCTATTATTTTTCTTTGTTTGTTTGTTTGTTTGTTTGTTTTACTTGCCACAGCTGTCCTAAGTCCTGGAAAGGTGCTCACAATTTAAATTTTCTTGTGGTATTAAATAAATGTTGTAGTTAAAGGAGCATCCATACCGTAAAAAAGCTAAAAACTTCAGTTCCTTATAGAAAAAAAAGATTCTAAGTTCTAGAAACTTTCAAGTTTTTTTTTAAATAGGAAAGCAAAATGAGCACATTATCTTTTCTATTTTTATATAAGCATGCACTAAAATCCTGTTCTTTGTCTTGTGTTAATACAATGAAGACTTGTGACATTTAAACCAAAGCCAATCTTTTCTTTTCTTTTCTTTTTTCTAAACTTATTATATCTTTCTGGCAAAACAACTAAAACAATCCCTTAAAACGTTCTTCCTAAAATTATTTAAATCAAATCAGGAATTCTATAAAATCATTAATTCATGTATACAGCATTTATTCATGGAAGTACATGTCAGGAGCCAATTTCAAAAGAACCGCTGTTCTCACTCTTTTTATGGAGTTCTGAGTCTCCAAGAGGGAACCTTATCCACAGGCTTAATGCTTTATTTCTCCCCAACCTTTCTTTGATCGCAGACTAGACTTGCACAATACCCTGGCTGGAACACTTACTTACCGTTATTTTCCATTGATTTATGAGCATGGAAATTATATGGAATGTTCCCTCATAGCATTGTTGTTAACACATGACACTGATTTGGAAACTGTCTGGCACATAGCTTTATACAAGCATTAGCTGTCATAATTGGGAACTGTTCTAATCTTTGCATCTTGTGCTCCAGTGATTTGGCTGGATCTTGTTTAAAGATCTCTCCATCCATCTCCCAAACTTCAATTCCATATCTTCTCTATCACTCTTCCTCTATCTTGTTTTCTTCATCTATTTCTTGAAGTATTTAGGGTTACAATTGGTCACATTCCTTACTTCTCGGTATTGTCAGAGTTGGTTTGCTTCCAGCCTTTTAAAAAACATCAGTTATCCAATAACTCATGCTCATTGAGTCCCTACCCACAAAACATTTTAATATGTTTGATATGTACCACTGTAGTGGAAATCGTCTCACAAAAGTGTTATCACCAATATGACTTTTTCTTTTTTTTAGATTTTATTTTATTTTATATGTATGAGTGTTTTGCCTGCAGGTATGTTTGTGTACCATGTGCATGCCTGGTTTCTACAGAAGTCAAAAAGGGTATCAGATTCCTTAGAACTGAACTTATGATGGTGATAAGTCTCCATGTGGGTGCTGGAAACTGAACCTAGATCCTCTTTAAGAGCAGCGGGTGTTCTTCACCACTGAGCTGTTTCCAGCTCCTATCCATGTACAGTTTTTATTCAATATGGTTTTTGTGTCACATGTGTTTTTCATCTTTAGAAATGACCTTTTCTTCTACTTCTGGTTCCCCTCACTGTGTCCATGATTTCTCTGTCTTCTCTTAAGCATAGTCATACTATTTAAATTGCTGTTTTAGACCTTTGGCTGCTAATCCCATCACCTATTGTTTCTGGATTTGTCTCTATTGATCAATATGCTTCCTAGTTATAGGCTGTATCTTTCTGTTTGCTTTGTAATTTTGAATGGACACTGGTCATTGGATTATGTTGTTTGCCAAGGTCCTGTTTGGCATTGGGTACCTGGGAAGGTAGGGAGGGTGGCATCAGAGATTGTGTCAAAAGCTGATAACTTCTGGCAATTTAACTCTCTGTTGTAATTAATTCAGGGGCCAAAAGCTGCTGGTTTCTGGCAATTCAACTCTTTCTTGCTATTTGAGACCAAAAGCTGTTGGCCTCTGGCAGTTAACTCCTGCTGATAGCATCAGGGGAAAAGAGTTAGAGACTTGGGTTTTTTCTCTTTGACTCAGGAACCCCTTGCAAGAAGCTCAGAGTTCATTAACTCTTCATGAGCCAGAGAGAAAAAGAAAAGGAAAGGAAAGGAAAGGAAAGAAGAAAAGAAAAGAAAGGAAAAGAGACAAAGGAAATCAGGCACACAGACAACACACATGCTGGATGAAGCTGAAAAAAGGGGCTCCAGCACTCTATTATAGTTCTTAGTTGTTATACTTTCCCAGAACAGTTGATCACATGATTTTAAAAGCATTTTTATATTCCATAAGGTCATAGTTAAATTTAAGGCAATAATTCATGTCATATATTACTAAGGCTTAAGGAACAGAATTATTTACATGTCTTTAAAAATAAGACTAGTGTCTGACTAAACATTCATTATCTGTTACTAGCTCCATAAGTTCATTATAAGTTTAAAGCAATAATTCTTGTGTCATAAGTTAGCACAGTATTGTCAAGAGAAAAATCATCTGCCTTGTGTCTTATTATTTTGAAGCCTTGTATAGATAAACTAGTCCATTGTTTATTTTCTGTCCTTGCACCTACAATAAATTGTCCATTCCCAGTTTATGACTTTTAGTTTCCAGATAGTGACCTAATTCCTAACCTAGAATGATCATAAATTTGACCTATTCCTTGATCATAAATTTGTTCCAAGCCTGTTTTCTTTTCCTAGTGCAATTAGCCCATAACACATGAAGGTTTACAGAGCTCTGTTTGTAGCTTTTATTCTATAGTAGGCTTGAGGTTACTTGTATCAATTTAGGAGTTCTATAAAATCATTACCAGGAATTCCAAAAATCATCAATTCATCTACACAGCATTACTACATGAAAGTACATCTTCATATTGATTCTGTAGGAATCATTAGGCTATGTAATAGTGACAGGAAAGGCATATAAGCAGCAAGTAGCAATCCTGAGGACCCTGCATCTTGGAGCTCATCCATGGCAACCAGGTAAATGGTGGGTCATCTCCAGAAAACTACATGCTTGCTATAGTCTTTTCTAGATAGCTTCTGACAATTGTTGAACTGAATGTTGTTATATCCACTAAAGGCTTTTGCTATGGTACATAATAAGGATTTTTGCAAATCAATTTGAGCCTTTGAAGACTTCCTTTTAGTTTTGTTTTGTTGGTTCTAGAACAGTCTTTATGTCTGTTCTAGTTTATGAGTAGATCATGACTCTTCATGCCCCTAGAAGATTCATGTAGCATGAGGCCTCCATTCTGTCACTTCACCTGAGCTTCTGGAACTTTGTTCCCATATGAAAGGGCCTCTGCTGCAGAGCCTGGGAGAACTCTCTTCAGATCTGTCTCTCTTCTGTTCTGTGCTACCTCACAAGCTCTAGGCACCTTTGCTTCCCTGAACTGTGAGCTCATCCCTCAAACTCCTGGGGGCTACTTGGGTCCATCCTCCCTGTCTTACAGCCTGGAAGCTGCTTGGAGGATGTGCCTCACTTGGGATGTCTGATTTTTTTTTAAAGAATTATTTACTTATTATATGTAAGTCCACTGTAGCTGTCTTCAGACACACCAGAAGAGGGCATCAGATCTCATTACAGATGGTTGTGAGCCACCATGTGATTGCCATGGGATTTGAACCGAGGACCTTTGGAAGAACAGTCAGTGCTCTTACCACTGAGCCATCTCTCCAGCCCGGGATGTCTGATGTTTTTCTCATGATTTGAGTTGAATGATTCCCTTCAGGGGAGGATGACCAAAAAGGTAGAGCAACATTGTGATGATATCCACCAAGGGACCATGTCATTCTGCAGTGCTGTTGACCATTGCTGATGACCTTGATACCTGGCCGTGGTGGTTTGCCTATTGTAGGTCCAAGGTGGCAGGAGTAGGATTAAACTTTTTCTGTGCAATTTATTTGCACAAACCAGCATATAAAATGGGACTACACATTAGGCCTGGTTATTGTGTCTTTTCTATCTCATTTAATTTAGAATAGATTTGTTTCTGAATATGTTGAAAGCCCTAAGACATTCTCCTGCAATACCCTACTTTTGTATTCACCTGAGGGCTTCACTATACTGTTGGTCATCTTGTGCCTCTATACTTTGCTTTGTCAGCAAAAGTTAAGTGTCAAATTAAACATCTTGGGCTCAGGGCTGTTCCTTTTCTTGTGCCGATCATCAAATCTAAGACTGTGTGCATGCTAAGCTCTACCTGAGCTACAGCTGTGTCGAGAAAGGGCAGCTACTTCTCAAGCAGACTTCTGATTTTCCACATGTGTCAGAGCCAGAATTTTGTGTTTTTTTTGTACTGATCTAGATGACTGACTTCTGTGTGAACAGACATGAATGTGCTCACTGTGAAGGTATCTCTTTTATTTTTATTTTTTTATTTTTTTATTTTTTTATTTTTTGTTTTTTTGAGACAGGGTTTCTCTGTGTAGCCCCAGCTGTCCTGGAACTCACTCTGTAGACCAAGCTGGCCTCAAACTCAGAAATCCGCCTGCCTCTGCCTCCCAAGTGCTGGGATTAAAGGCATGCACTACCATTGCCTGGCGGTATCTCTTTTATTACTCAACACCATTTGTTTACATGGGCTGCCATTCCATCTAATAATCCATGTTATGTGGGTCCCATATTTTATTCTCAGCCTCCTAGAAGGTGATGCCCTCAGGTTCATGCTTGGTTTCCCCATAAATAGTGTTCACCTGTATTTCTTGAAAAGCAGAAGGAGCTCAATGACCATGATTTAGTCTGAAATAGCCCATCTTCTTCCTATCAAAAAATAATTTGGGAAGCTGGAGAGATGGCTTAGGGTTTAAGAGCGTTTGATGCTCTTACAGAGTTTGATTCTCAGCCCTATATATTTTATCAAATCATATTTAACTCCAGTTCCAGGGAATCCAAAATATTCTTCTGGCCTCCTTAGGGCCAGACACAGATGTAATACACACACACACACACACACACACACACACACACACACGCAGGTAAACTATGAAACAGATACAAAAATTAAATTAAATTATTCTTTTAATTAAATTCTTAAATTTGAAAAAAATAATTTGGAAAGTTGGCGAACTGGTGCAGCAGTTAATGGTGCTTACGATGCAGCTGCGGGGGCCAGAGTGTGGCTCCCAGTGCCCGCATTAGAAGCTGGATGTGTCCCATACACTCCTAAAACCCCTGATCTGAGCCAAAATTGTGAAAGGAGAGTCATAGGGGCTTGCTAGCTTCCAGCCTAGCTGAGAAACATGATCCCCAGGCTCAGGGAGAGACCCTGCCTCGAAAAATAAGCAGAGAGTGATAGAGGGCACCCAATACCCTTTCTAGACTCCACCTATGTGTTCAGGCATGCATGTGTACACACAGGCCTACATGCATGTAGACACATAACACATACACATACACAAATAAACAAGAAAATAAAAATAGTCATCTGGTAGGGTGTGGCTCTATAGACGCAAGGCTAGACGGCTGAAGTAGTAACAAAAAAAGTGGATTACATGCCTTTACATTTAATAGATACCATAAAAAGCTAAGCATGCTGCAGTTTCAGTTACTTAAGAGTTGAACACAGGAGGATCACTTAAGCTCAATATTTTGAAGTCAGTCGGGTATCAGACTCTATGGTAACAAAGTAAGCAATGAGAGAAACAGTTTTTTTAAAAAAAAATCCAGAATAAGTATGGAAACAAATATGAATTCCTTCCATCCCCATTGTTAGTGAATGAAATGAGTTAGCTGAAGACTTTATGACAGTGTTACCTGAAAGGTCAAAGCTGCACAACCACTGTGGGTATAAAGGACAGTTGACTACGTGAGGGAGGGGTTGGGAATAAGCGCATCCAGACAGAAAAGAAAAGGTGACAAACGGTCGGTGACATAGGTCATCACATGTAAGTGTAATTGCTTCACTGCTGCATAGAAGCTTTAGCTCGGCTCTTAGTGGTACATGGAGTGTGCTGAAATATACTCAGGAATTCTGAAGCCCCTTCCTAACTGATCCCTTATCCACTTCTGCCCAATGACCACTGCTGAGCATGCAGGCAAGTGTGTATATGCACACATGAATAAATGCCCATAGTATCTCTTTCATAAGTGATTCAGGTCCCACAACTTTGTCACGGAAAGAGTCTCCTGAATGTCATGTCAGATTGTGAGTCACCAGAACTGATGGTTTGTAGGCAACCTTGTTCACCAGCTGAAGGCAATTAATTTAACAGAAAGCGAATGGGCACGGGTTTTGTTCCCGGCATTGTGCTAGGAATGAAGAAACACAAGCGAAGTATCTGATGGAAGCCTCGCTTTGAGGTTATTTGTAATCTGGCCAACGAGATAAGATAGAGATGGTAAATTACAGAGAGCTTAATCTAGTGCTAAAATGTGTAGGCGACTGGAATTCTGTTGACAGCACAACGTAGGAGGCTAATGTGACCCAGAGTAGTCAGAGAAACTTCAAAGAGGAAGGTGTACTGAGATCACAGGTGGCTGGGGTGCCCAGAGACATGGCAAGGGTGGAGCTTGTAGTTAGAGCAAAGAAGGGATTAAGAAAACACGAGCCCAAGCCCTGGCCTGACGCTCCTCTCCTTGCAATTTCACCTCTCAAGCTTCAGGTGTGTCACCTAGTGCTTCATATTCTATATCAGCAACTCTTCTTGCCAGCATGGTAGCTCACATCCATAATCTCAGCACTCAGGAGGCTGAGGCAGGAGGATTGCTGGAGGAATGAGGTCAGCCTGGGATATAGAGTGAGATTCTGGCTCAAAACCAACTTCTCTATCCCAAGAAAAATAAAATAAGGAGGAGGGGCTGTAGCTAGAGGTGGAACATGTCCCAGAACAGTGAAACCCTGGATTTGACCCCTGGCTCCACAGGAAGAAGACAAGTCCTTGCCCAGGATTCCTGATTTGAATCTTGTGTCTATTTGGAGACCTTGCTATTACTAAACATATCTATAGTTGAACTGTCTTTTAGCCTTCCCAATATGCCTGTCTAACCAAGAACATCATCATTACTATAGGTATTGGCCATGAGGTCAACCACAGTATAAGCATTTTCTCACGTAATCTCTCTCTAGGTTCCTATGTTTTTCTCCACTTTAAGACTGGCATACCTAACTGGGCAGTGGTGGCTCATGTCTTTAATCCCAGCACTTGGGAGGCAGAGGCAGGAGGATTTCTGAGTTCGAGGCCAGCCTGGTCTACAGAGTGAGTTCCAGGACAGACAGAGAAACCCTGTCTCAAAAAAAAAAAAAAAAAAAAAAAAAAAAGAGGTATACCTTAAGCTTAGGGAGGTGAGTCCACAAGACAAGGAGAGGGAAGACAGGCCAGGACTTGGACCGATAAAAGAAAGTCCAGGGATGCAGCTTCCTGTTAGAGCACTTGTCTATTGTGTAGGAAGCCCTGAGCTCAACCCCAAGCACTACAACAGGAAACAACAGGAAGAGGAGGAAGAAGATGAGAACAGCTATGGGTTTGTCTCCAGTACCATGAAGAGTAAAGATTGGATTTGGTGACACATACCCGTAAACTCAAGGCAACTATAAAGAGTCTAAACTAAATTCTATAAGCAATAAAGTATCCAATCTGAAAGCGTGAAACACTTTCTAAATTGATAACAGCGTGTGCGGTAAGTCTCTATAAACACTTGGTATTTTACTCAGAGAAAAGGGATGAGGAAGAGGAAACACTGTTCTCGCCCCTCTGTGCCTTCTTTCTCTCACAGTAATAACCTGACCCTCCCTTCTCAGTCTTTTCATAGGCCATGATAAGTTCAAGCAAGAATGTATCCATGTAAATCCTTCACTATGCCTGGGTATAGCACATGGCCATTATGGCAGTGTGTATTCACGTCAGAAATCATTAGAGTAGGCATCATGCATCCATCCATTCATCCATCCACCTGTCCATCCACTCATCCATCCACCCATCCATCCACCCATCCATCCACCCATCTACCCACCCATCCATACATACATCAAGTACTTGCTCAATAGCCCTTGCCCTCTTATTGTTGCTGGTTATGCAATGGTAAAGGTGAGTAACATAATCTTTACCCTTAGGAGGGCAGACTCCTAAACAAGTCATTACTGACCACGTGTTAGGGTGGGAAAGGGTCCATCAGGCCACAGCTACCAAGAGTTGATGTCAGCACTGACACTTTGAGTAGCTATGACTGGATTCATCAGTCAGAGTGGGAAAGGAAGGAGGCTGCTTTGTGCCCTCTGCCGGCTGCCCTGCCTTGGCATGCTCTTTTGCTGCCATGAGTAGCATCTGGCTTCGTGATCACACTTTTAGCATATTGTGTCCACAGAGTGCTCCAGTCTTGCCACACTTCAGTCTCGAGTTTCTTCAGTGGCAGCTTTTCTTCCACCACCTCTTCTCTGAGGGTGTCCTGTGTAACCCCAACCTTCTACCTACCTATCAGGATTGTCCACTTCTTGCCCTAGTTTGTTTGTTTGTTTGTTTGTTTGTTTTGTTTTGTTTGGATGTGTTCAGATCTGCCACTCAAGGGAGAACTCAAGATTTCCTTTTTGGGCTTCTCTCCTCCCCAAACCAAGTCACATCCAAGTTTGACCCTCTTTCCTGACCAAAGAGGCCTAAGTCAAACTAAGAACGAGCCTAACCAAGACTGCTGGCTCAGATCGGTCATCTCAGCTGCTTCAGAGGCTAAAGCAGCATGACCATAGACTCAAGACTTGCCAGGGCTACAGAGTGAATCTGGAGGTCAACTTGAGTGACTTAACACGACACTGTCTCAGTACTTAAAACAAAAGAAGCAGCCTGAACGCAGTGATAAAGTAGTTGCCTACTACGTGCAAGACCCTGAGTCCAGTCACTAGCACCACAAAAAAATAATGAGGAAGGTTGTGTTGTGCTTAGTGGAACATAGCTGTAACTCAAGGCCTAGGCTATGTAATAAGACGCAAGGCCAGCCTAGGCTATGTAATAAGACACTGTCCAAAGGGGAAAAGGGCCTAAACTAAAATCTATTAAAAAGTGAAATATCCAAACTTTACAAATATCTGTTTTTTACTTAATCATTTCGCCTCTTGGACTCTGTCTCAAGGAATAAGAAGAGATTGATCTGCAAAGATATCCATCACCATTACTTAACTATAGGAAAAATACTGGAGGCCCGCTAAGTTTCAAAAAGTAAGCAGCACTAAAAACATAATATAGAAATACAGCAAATACAAAATAACCTGAGAAGATGTGCGGGATGTGTAGGACCCTTAATTGCTTGAACTGTGAGTTTGCTACTGATGGGTGGGCTTAGAGACGAAGCCACAACTTGAATGAGAGCCCTGTGTCTTGCTAGTTGTGTGACTCTACTCAAGGTAGCTCACTGTTCTTAGCCTCTGTCACCAGGATGGAAATAATTATAGCAGATACTACTCAGAGTTCTCTTGAAGATAGTGAAGGTGAATCAGGCAGCATATAGCCTCGCCACTGGATACAAGCAAGTACTATTAGTCCTGAGCTGGGCAGGTCAACACTGCTGGGCACCAGGGGACAGGCATCCTTAGAGTAATTGGTGCTGAGCAGGGACAAGAATTCATTGAAAGAGCACAGAATGGGGTTGCAGCAGAAAACAGTAAAAGAAGTTAGCTAGCCGAGGAAACAGGCACCCCTTGGGAATAAGGACAACAGGACTGTTTTGTATCAAGTACACAAACTTTTCTAATCCCATGTTACACAGACATCCTCTTTTCCCTGCTTGATCTGGGATGCTTTTCTGGAGAGGTTTCTGACGTAATACTGCCAAGAACAGAAGGGAGCTCCAAGCCACAGGAATCCTTGTCTGACAATTTGATGGTCTCAGCAATAATTCTAATGACAAGAAGAAGCAGAATCCCAGTGGTTCGTTTGAAAATTGGAGACTTGAGGCCAGGACAGGAGTGAGGCCGAACCAGGTCTCTGAGTCTTGCCAACAGAGAGATGTGCCTGCCCCTCCCTGCTAGCATAAACAGCAGATATGACAACTTGCCAGAGACTCTCTCTTAGCTCCAGCAAAGCGTATCAGATCAGTCAGTAACCTAACCTTTACTATAGTTATCCCTTGAGCTCAGGAAATGGGAAGAGATATGGAATTGTCATCAGCCCAAATACTTCTGGTGTGATCCTGCAGATACCAAATGGATACTTTCACTAGATCCAGGAAGCCCGCCGTATGGTTTCAGGATTGACAGAACGCTGGTGGTCTGTTGCAGTAATTATCCAACCTCAATAAGCCTGTGAAAAAAACACACAACCCAATTATTAAATTTATAAGCTGTATGCCTAGATTGGGCAGATCTACCACTACACTAATCTATTCCCCAGCTATGAGATCCCTTGCTACTCGCTGCTTCTCCAGGCCATGTGGTTCTGCTCCATCTTTCTTCCACCTCCTCTTCCTCTGTCCTTCTTCCTCTGTCTTCCCTATCCTTCGTTAGAGCTTGTGATTGGGTGGTGGAAGGGAAAGGTGGGGCTGGAGGTTCACATGAAATCACCTGAGTACTTGATCCTCTCCTTGTCGGGGCAGCCCATCTGAAAGAAGCAGAATTAACATCAGAATATAAACATCACCATGGCAACCAACAGCAGTGGTCCCTCTGTCTTTCTGCAGTGATGAGGTGCCTGGGGATCCCCACCCGAGTGATCACCAACTTTGACTCCGGCCATGACACCGATGGGAACCTGATCATTGATGAGTATTACGATAACACAGGCAGGATTTTGGAGAATATGAAGAAGGACACCGTCTGGTGAGACCCTACCTCTCAGTCTTTTTCTTTCTTTCTTTCTTTCTTTTTTTTTTTTTTTTTTTTTTTTTTTTAGTTTTACGAGACAGTGTTTCTCTGTATAGCCATGGCTGTCCTGGAACTCACTCTGTAGACCAGGCTGGCCTCGAACTCAGAAATCTGCCTGCCTCTGCCTCCCAAGTGCTGGGATTAAAGGCATGCGCCACCACTGCCCGGCTCCTCTCAGTCTTTTTATTGGACCACAGATCTGAGCCAAAACCACCACAAGCAGAAAGCAGGAAAGGACTGCACTCATAGCCTATGCCCCTCGCCCACCCTCCTGTTTCCTATCCTGGGGCTGAGAACAAAACAGAAGACAGCTATGCTTTTAGAATCCTCACATCATCAAAGCTGTTGGACTGGGGTTGAAGTCCCTCTCTGTCACTTCCTTCTTCTAATAGCCTAAGGATCTGACCACAGAGGCCTGATGTCTCACTTGTAGACATGGCAAAAACTAGGACTACCTCTATGGGATGACCACACACACACACACACACACACACACACA
>JADRCD010226638.1:0-37124 GCA_019843815.1 Montemys delectorum
CATTCTTAGGCTTAACGTTTTAAAAATGTAAATTGTAAATGTTTAGTTCTTTTATTTTTTCTGAAATGCTAGATTACATTACAAATTTAGAATACTAATTTCTCTTCAAAGAGCTCAGGAGATCTAACAAGTGGCCCCCATCACAGGAGAAATTTTGCCTCAATGTGAGTCGCTACTTTCCTACTAAGCTAAGCATGGTTGTGTGGATGCCACACCTAGTTCAAGTTACAACTTCTGGGACCACTCAAGTTTAACTTCTCTTACACACACACACACACACACACACACACACACACACACACACACTGACATTTTAGAGAGCTTTTCTCTGGATATCTGTGGCAGAATTCCAAGATAGCTCTCAAGGTTTATACATCCTGATCTAGGGCTCTCTGCCAGCCTGATGTCCTCCCCTGCATATGGTCTGAATCTATGGATGTAGTTCAGGTGTCACGATGAAGACTGTTTTATTACAGAGTGAGGGAGATTACAGATGCAGCTAAGGTTTCTAATTCTGTGGACTGTGAATTAGTTAGTGGGAACCCATCTTAGAAGGACTAGGCTAGACCTGGGGAGTCCACAGACAGAAGTCGGCAGACAGGCAGCTACGCTAAGAAATGCTTCTGAAGAGGGAGGTTTTCTAAACCCTCAGGTCCTTGGTCCTCAGAACCTGAAATGAGCTGGGAGTATGGCTCTGAATATCGGCCAACATCACTCCCTACCAACATTTTAATTCCAGTTGGGTGAGACCCTGAACAGAGGATCTAGCTATCTCACAGGGAGATTCTAATCCAAAGAAACTTAGCTAATAAACCTATGTTCTGTAAAGCTATTACAACTTTATGTGACTGGTTTTAATATGATATAAAGCCTTCCTATATCTACAAAGGAGTAGTGAATAGAATACATATTTCAAATAAAGAAATATGTAAAGAAATTCAATTGTTTATAGAGAACAATTACTATAAAAGCATACAAGGGAGTCTAGAGGGCGCTACTGTTTTGTATACCAATTGTAAGGGAGAGGGGAGTACGATTTATACATATGCTAAAATTCTCACACCTATAAACCAAAGAAGAAAAAAATTTTACCTTAAGATAATATTTATCAAATGTGGTAACTTTATATCAAGATCTAAAAGATTTACATCCTCAGATTTTTAACAAGTTTGTCGTTTCTGTCTGCCCGAGTGTATAGTGTCTGTATATTTTTATGTTGGTGTGTACATGTAGGTACACACACATATGTGTGCAAGCACATAGAATCAGAGGTTAATGTGCAGGTTTTCCTCAATTGCTCTCCAACTTATTCTGGGGGACAAAATCTCTCATTGAACCCAGAACATATGAGTTTGGTTAGGAACCTACCTGATGACCTATGACCTATCTCTACTGCTCCAGAATTAGGATTGCCAATACTGGCGGCTGCTGTGGACAACTCTTAGTAGGCACCGGGGATCCAAGTTCAAGTGGTCCCCATACTTCTCCCCAGAACCCGTAAGTATTTTTAAACAAAACAGACACATACTTATGTAACTGAATTGTACCAAAATCATGAGTACATGCTAAGCCTAGGGATATATTTAGTAAGACATATGATACATGTGCAGTCATAACATATCCTTCTATGTACTGTTGGTTGTAACCAAGGGGGAAAAATTCCAGAGATTACAGCAAGAGAAATGTTCAATACCTGGGCCATGTCATCCAGAAGCAACTAATGTATATTTTGTGCTTCCAGATGATATACTATATGAAAAATACAGCCCCATTTTCTTCCTATGCACTATAATACAGCTAAGAATACAACCTGAATGCCATCAAGAAAAATAGGCACAAAGTGAACACTTGAACATTTTAATCAGGGATGCTATTTTCATAATGTCCCTGTGGTTTACATCTACAACGCCAGTGTTTGGGAAACAGACTCAGGAGTCCCATGAATCTGAGTCAAGCCTGGACTACATAGGGAGTCCGGAGCCAGTCTGGATGTGCAGGCAGACCCTGTCTCAAAAATCCTAATTAATTAATTTCTTTGACTAGAGAAGGGCCATGGGCATATTCCTGGTTAAAAGAGGATACGTGAACATGGTTCTCACATGGGATGTGTGTACCCCTAGATTCCATCCTGAAGACTGCTTTATGCTCTGTTGGCGGCACCGGAACACGGGCTTCTTACACTCAGTGTTGACTTGAAATTGTTCGAATCCTTGCTGTAGCAGTTCTGAATCTCTATGATTCTGTTTGGGTCTTTGCTTCTTCTTTAGAAAATAGAGATAATTAAGCTAACTCTTTCTTTCTTTCTTTCTTTCTTTTTTTTGTCACAGAGACAGGGTTTCTCTGTGTAGCCCTGGCTGTCCTGAAATCCTGAAATTCACTCTGTAGACCAGGCTGGCCTCGAACTCAGATATCTGCCTGCCTCTGCCTCCCAAGTGCTAGGATTAAAGGCGTGTACTACCACCACCCGGCTAAGCTAACTCTTACAGTGATAAAATTCTCATAGTCAAAGTTCCTGATGAACCCCCAGTAAGTGTCTTGTCTTCCATGAGAAGAAGAAGAGCAATTGAAAAGTGTCAGCTTTGTTTGTTCATGTGAATCCAAAAGATCGCAAAACAACCACTCTATGCTATTGGAAAGATGAGTACTTCCCTTCCCTCCCCCGCCCCCAGAGTAAGTCTCTTAGCCCTGGGGCCTGCTTAAGGTTGTAGCTTACGTGGTCTGACTTTTAACTCAGCACTTTAATGTGTTTAATTTTTGTGTTGGACAGTTCATCAAATGCAGTCCAGCCATGCCATTTGATAATTTTACTGCCAAACCTAGTTTGGATAATTTTCTGAGGCTTATCAACATGATGCTGAACACCCTAAATAAGACATGACACAAACCCAGCAAGCTAATTTGTCTTAATATAAAAACTGTCTTTTGTGCGCTATGAATAGAAGTATTTGAGAAAGAACATTATTCAGAAAGATGAGCAAAACCCCAGTGGATATGAGATTGAGTTAGAATCTGAGTGACCATATTCTGTAACTTCTTCTGAGGATTATTTGAAGAAACTAATATTGCTCCACATCTCCACCGTGCAGGTCTCTTAAGGCAGAAAAAAATCAACCCCCCCACCCCCCGACACACACCTGATCCTGTGCATCCTCTGTGGTTCAGATTCATTCTGTTCTGGAAGGTGTCTCAGATTCACTTGGAAAGATAGAAATTGGGAACATATTTTTAAAAAACCTATCATTTTATAAATAAATTCACTTAATATTGTTAGCATCCAAAGCCTGTGGCGACTCATGGGCGGGTCTCAGAGACCTGTTGCCAGGGCCACCATATTCCCAGAATCCATTGGAATCGCCTCCACCTTTACCTGGCCATATGTCACCAGTCATATAAATACTAGGAACATTCCTTTCTCGCTCTGTCTCTCCCTCCTCTCTCTTTCCGCGCTACTGCCCCCTCTCTCCCTCTCAATTAAACTTCTTACATAGAACTGTTCGGGCCTAGTGTGTGGTGCTTTCTGACGAGGTCGCCGCCATTCCCATCAAGTATAATATTCAAAATGTACAGAAGCAATTTAAAGAAAAGCCCCACCTTTAGCCTTGGCACCCACACAAACCAGTGGCCCTTTCTGGAGATGTCAATAATAACAAATTTCTGGGATATCTTTCTAAGAATATTTTGTTTATACCCAGCAAATACTAATATATCTCATCTCTGTATTTTGTACATGATGATTAACTACACACACTGCCATTGCACCTTGTTACTATTCTCAGATAACAATGTATCTTGACGAAAATTTCTTATCAGTTCCTAAGAACGTCCCCATTCTTTTCTAGGGTTGATTTAATTTGGGGCTGTGCCATTCTCTAAGAGCTCATCACTATTAGATTTAGGTAGTTTTCCACCATAAGCACTTGGAAGAATTGCTACCATAAATACCCTGATATGTGTGTCAATTTTCTAATACTTCAACTTTTGGAAGGGCGATCACTGAGCCAAAGAAAGTCCATTTACCCCTGTGGTAGTTATCACTCTTTAGTGAATGTGGCACCCTATAACATAACAGTTTATCTCACCCTATAACAGACATCGGTCTGTTGATGTTGATCTTGCCATAATTTTGACCGTCTGGTAGACAACAAAAGGCATTTCAATCAGATCTTCTCTGTATTTTCCTTTTAAAGAAGATTGACCATGATCTTACATGTTCACAGCTCACTCTCCCCCTGTAAATTATAAATGTGCATGTGGGGATCAGAGGACAGCTGTGGGAGTCAGTTCTCTTCCTTCCCCTATGTGAGTTGCAAGGATTTAACTCAGGTCATCTGGCAGGAAGTGCGTTTACTCACTGAGCCATCTCACTGCAAACAAGTTCATATTCTTTGCATATTTATTTTTCTAGTGTTGTGGGCCCTTTCCGTTTTTTAATCTTACTATAGCTGTCAGTGGCCATGGGTCACTGGGTTCCTGAAAGGAAATCTGGGGATGGATGGGAAGGACAGCGAGAGAAATAATGAGCCAAGACAAAGTTCTCTGATCAAAGCTCAATGTTTAATTCTAAGGTCTGAATTTAAAGGGGGGAACTCATCCCTCATTTTGCCAGGATCTCAGCCAGAAGACAAGCGGCTTACTGGAAGCTGCAGATGTGGCAGGACAATCAAAACAGGTCTGTTTGAGCCCACTTAAGGCTCGCAGAAGGGCACATTTACAAACTCTAGATTATTAGGAAAACTCATTTTTGGCTTGTGATTATTATATACCTCTTTATGCAATCTGTTTTAAAACACATTTTATTGAGGTGTAGCATACATATGAAACATAGTTGATTGTTTACAAAGTGCATATCCATATAGCACCACCCATATGAAGATATTTTAATATTTGCAATCATGGCTTAAATCACAAGTAGTGTAAAAATAGATCCTTCAAAAGGATGAATCTTGTTTTACTATTAGAGACTATGAGCAATTAACATTTAAAGTTTTGTTAATTCTTATTATTCAGTAGGATGGTTTTTGAATGGTGACCTCAAAAGTCTGTATTTTGTAGAGGAACAGGAAACAAACATGATTTGGGGAGGCTAGATCGTAAATTTTACATCAGTTTAGTCTTCTTCTCTGAGTGATAAGAAGGGAGTCTTGTGGAATGTTAATTTTTAGATGGGGTCAGAAACGTGATTTACTCTGCTCTTGGAGCAAAGATCTTGGCATATTCCACTGTACCCCAATTCACTGCTGATTCCTGATGCGCTTAAAATAATGTGGACACTTTCCTTGTTTGAGTCAATGACTTATTCAAACGTTCATGTCCTCTGAATGTTCTAAATGGCTGTCCATTGAAACGTCTCTTCAGATTCAGTACCAAGGGCTTTTGGAAGCAGCATGCCAGGAGATAATTTCAAGGCTGAACACACAGCATCCAAAAGGCTTTTTCAAATGTCTCGGTTTAAAATGCTGGGAAGAAAGCTTGACCCCGGAAAGTCACTAATATTTGTTGAGAACAACAAATCTACCTTGATGAACACATAATAGCCATTATATGAGGTCGATCATGTTGTACTTTGCTTTTCTATGTTTCTAGTTTTTTTTTTATTATTTTTTTCATTGATTATTTTATTTATTTACATTTCAAATGATATCCCCTTTCCTGGTTTTCCCTCCGCAAACCCCCTATCCTATTCCCTTCCCCCCTGCTTCTATGAGGGTGCTCCCCACCCACCCACTCCTACCTCACTTCCCTAGCATTCCCCTACACTGGGGTATTAAGCCTCTACAAGACCAAGGGCCTCGCCTCGCATTGATGCCAGATAAGGCCGTCCTCTGCTACATATATGGCTGAAGCCATGGTCCCTCCATGTGTACTCTGGTTGATGGCTTAGTCCCTGGGAGCTCTGGGAGGGGGGTCTGGTTATGGATATTTGAGCATGTGTTTGGATGAAATGTTCTGTTAAATATCTGCTAGAGCCATTTAATGAAATTATGTAATTCTAGCATTTTTCTCTTTGGTTTTTGTCTGGATTACCTATCTATTGGTAAGAGTCAGGTATTGAAGTCAGCCATTATCACTGTGTTAGGGTCAATACGTGATATTTCACTGGAGCAATGTTTCTTTTTATGAAATTGAGTGATTTTATATTTTGTGCATTAATGTTTTAGAACTGCAGTATCCTCATGGTAGGTTTTACTCTAATGCGTATGTATGGACTGTCCTTTCTTATCTCCTCTGACTAGGTTTGAAGTCTATTTTGTCAATTATTATTATTGTTATTATTATTATTATTATTGGTTTTTTTCAAGACAGTTTCTCTGTGTAGCCCTGGCTGTCCTGGAACTCCTCGAACTCAGAAATCCGCCTGCCTCTGCCTCCCAAGTGCTGGGATTAAAGGCGTACACCACCACCGCCTGGCTTATTTTGTCAAATATTAAAATGGCTACCCTCCCATACTTCTTGGATCCTTTTCCTTAGAATAAACTTTCCCATCTGTGCTGATCTGAATAGGAATGAATAGGAATGACCCTTAGAGATTCATGTGTTCGAGTCTCTAGGTTCATGTGTTGGCTATAGGCTGTGACACCATTAGGAGGTGTGTCTTTGTTGGAGTAGATGTGGACTTGTTTGAGGAAGTGCGTCACTGTGGAGGTGGGCTTTGAGGTCTTACATGTTTAAGCTACATCCAGTGTGGTCCACAGTTTCTTGCTCCCTGTCGATCAAGTAGAACTCTCAGCTCCTCTTCCAGTACCGTGTCTTCCACATGATGCCATGTCCAACCATGGCACATGGCAGTAATGGATCAAACCTCTGAAACTGTAAGGCAAGCACCAATTAAATGTAAGACTTGCTGTGGTCATGGTGTCTCCTCTTAGCAATAAAACCCTCACTAAGATACCATCCTTTTTTTTTTTTTTACCCTGAGGTGAGGTGTATCCTTGATGTGAGGTATGCTTCTTGCATGCAGCAGAAGGATGGATTCCATTTTTTAATCCAATCTGTTAGTCTGTGTTTTGTTAATCAGGGAGTTGAGACTATTGGTGTTGAGAGTTGTCAATGAGCACTAACCATTGACTGCTGTTATTTTGTTGTTATGATGTGGGGTTTATTTTCCCGTTTTTGAAGTGCTGGTATTGGATTACTTATTCTTTTCATTTTCTTGGGTATGACTAACCTCTTCAGGTTGAAGAAATGCTAAGATTGTAGTTGTTATATGTGTTTTACTACAATTAAAAAGTTGAGAAGACAATTTTATCTAGAGAACTCACAAGTTTTCAGGCACAGTGGCACATACCTGAAACCCAGCCTTTAGGTTGTTAAGGCAGGAGGATTATAAATTTAAGCCTGGGCAACATAGCGAGCTCATCTCTCAAAACCAAAATAAATCCACAAATTGATTCTAACCAGTTACAGGCTGCACTTTGAACTTGAAACACATAAAACATGAATCAATCCGTTAAGCAACTGCTAGGGCACAAGTCCCTTTCCCACATATAAAGTTCACCACCATAGCCTTCACACTAAAGACAAAGCTGTCCTGGAGCACATGCTCAGTAAATATTGGTTGGGTGTACAGAACAAAAGTTTTTGTTTTCTTCTCTTTCCTTTCATTTTGCTAAATGGGAGCAAAAGAAATTGAAGTCAGCCTTTTGTGACGTGACAGAAAAGCTCAGGCATTATTCTGAATACCGAGGCACCCTATGTAGCTAGCAGCTGCCGGGAAAGGGGTTTGGTGACCACTGATTTGGATTCTGAAGCTGTCTCTTTCTTCTAAGACAGTTCTCAGTCACAGCTGCAGACTGAAATAGTCTAGGCTGTTTGGAAAACAAAATAAGACATCGCCCATATCCTACCCTAGCACCAGGCGCCAGTGTGATTGCAGTGATCTAAGCTGTTGCCATGAATAATGCTGTTTCTAGGAGCAATATGTCACCTGGAGCCAGTGGAAGATAAATCCTATAACAATTACTGATGTCACACACACACACACACACACACACACACACACACGCACAAAATCACCTAGAGAAAT
This sequence comes from Montemys delectorum, assembly GCA_019843815.1. NCBI lineage: Eukaryota > Metazoa > Chordata > Mammalia > Rodentia > Muridae > Montemys > Montemys delectorum. The sequence goes on from JADRCD010226638.1 coordinate 8,024, forward strand.
ATTAAGCTATGGCATTGGAACAATTTAGCATCTATTATTGGTAAAATATCAAATCGTCCATCTCAGGCAATGACTCATTCTCACTTATCTGTTTTTATCTTTCCCCTGAGTGTTCAAACAACCATGCTTATCAACATCTCTCCCCTCCCACCCAAATCCATGTCAAATTTCTCATGACTGATGCTAATGTGTTGATGAGCCCGGTTTATTCCCAGCAAACATAACAATGGCACAGGGATCGATAACTGCTCCCAAACCACAGAGATACAGAAGGGTAGAGCCCGAGCTCAGAGCCCGAGGTGTGGACAGAGAGCCAGGGATTCAGAGGCGGTTCCACAAGGTTGGGAGTTTATAAGGCATCTGTCCAGATACCGTGGGGATTTTAAACTCACTCTCATAGAGTTTATTTTGCAAGCCTATTTTAAGGTGTGTTTAACAACTCCGGCCAGTTTTATCTTTTCCTGCTAGAGTGACCCTTTCGTGAGGACAAGATCTTCATGCTGTGTTTGCCAGTGTTCCTAACACATATAACTCTATATTAATAACTGTAAGTGTCTGTGTTATGGTTTGAATCTGAAATGTCCCCACAGGCTACAGTGTTTAAACTCTTTGTCCTCAGCCAGGTGCATTGTGGGATGCTGCAGAGCGCTTGGGCCTACGACAGCTAAGAAGTGGATCACCGGAGAGCTCTAGAGGTAATATTTGCTTTTTGTTCTGGTCTTAGCAATGTCCTTCCTGATCCACCGAGGTATAAGAAGCGGCAGACAAAATCTCCTGTCGCCATGATCCAAGCCGCATCAATAGCACTCCTCCCTCACCATGATGGAGTGATCCCTCTGGAATCATGAGCTAAAATCAATCCCTCCTCCCCTAAGGTGCTTCAGTTAGGTGTTTGATTACAGCGACATGAACGCGACACAATCTGTGCAATGATGAATGTCTGCTTTGCATTTGGTAAAGAAAAATAGAGGAGATTACGCAGCACAGAATGTCCTGTCATTGTAAGCTACTCATACAGTTTATAGAAGGCACGGCTTCCTCCTCTCCTCTCCTCTCCTCCCCTCCCCTCCCCTCCCCTCCCCTCACTTTCCTCCCCCTTCTCCTGTCTTCTCCTTTCCTGTCCTCTCCTCTCCTCTCCTCTCCTCTCCTCTCCTCTCCTCTCCTCTCCTCTCCTCCTCCCTCCTCTCCTTGCCTCTTCTCTTCTCCTTTTGCGTACCTCAGTATTTTGGAAGAAGCTTCAGGGTGGACGGAAAACTGGCAAGGTTCCTGGGACTGAGGGTCCTAGGTCATCCCTACCCTGATTGTGGTGGTTTTTCTAAGAATGGGCCCCCAAGAGGCTCATGTACTTACATGCTTAGTCATCTAGGAGAGAAACTCCTTGAGAAGGATTGGGGGTGTGGCCTTGTTGGGGTAGGTGTGGCCTTTTTGGAGGAAGTGTGTCACTGAGGGTAGGCTTTGGGGTTTCAAAAGCACAAGTTCAGGCCCAATGTCATTCTCTTCCTGCTGCCTGCATATCTGGAAGCAGAACTCTCAGCTCCTCTCCAACACCGTGCCAGCCTGCATGCCACCATCGACTAAACCTCTGAAACCATAAGCACGTCCTGATTAAATGTTTTCTCTCACACCGGCTGCTGTGGTCACAGCGTCTCTTCACAGCGATTGAAATGTGATTAAAATGGAAGTCTGATTTTTCCCTCACTTGCTTATTTCTGCAAAATAAGGTGAATCCTCTTTGTTTGTGAGATCCTCACTCACTGTTGTGTTTAGTTTTGTGTTGCTCTCAGTGCCATTCCCTAATATTTCCACGGAAAGTGAAACTGTCTGGCGTTTACTGTATGCTGCATACTCTGCTGCACACTTTACATTATTGTGTCTAATTTTCACAAAGCTTGTGACATCTATTTGTGTCTAAAGTAGAGTAAACATTCTATCTCCATTTTACCAGTAAGAGGGGTTAGGCAACTTCCCAAGACCACATAACAGATTGAAGGTGATGTCAGGATACAAACCCAGGTTCTCTAAACCCAGCTCCACAGGCACCACGTCTGTGGCTTCTGAATGTCGCAGAGAAACCATGGACTGTCGTCAGTAGAGGAGGCAAGAGTGGATGTTAGAAAAACATTTCTCATCTGTCAGATATTTACATGGGACGCTGCACTATGTTAATAGCTGGATTCTATGTGTTTTCTCAGCCTTTTATTTTTGACACTTCTTTCCAGACCTCTCCTCTGTCCAGTAACGAAACAGTGGGATTGCTCAAGTTCCATTCCTAACCTCTCTAGTTTCCAAACCTTCCTTCCAAGACTCCTAAGTCCAGCTAACTACATCCCTTCACCTCGTTTTTCCCAGAGGCTTTTCATATCAAACATCCTTGGAGTCAAGCTTAGACGGACTACTTACTACGTGTTCGCCTACCCTTGCAAGCCCCAGTTCTCTCCAGTGTTCTCCGCGTTGCAGATGTTGCCTCTTCCTGTTATACAAGCTGGAAATCTGGGAGCAATCTTCCTAATGTCCTCATCTAATTCATGACAAATACTATTAGCCTTTTCTGGGCGATTGATCAAGTTTTGTAACTGATCCACCCACACACATCCATTCTGCATCCCCTAACATTTCTCTTTTCCTTTTGCAGCCTAAGTAAATGTTTTTGAGGAGTATAGCTGACCACATCAGCGTAATTCCTTCCTTCCTTTCTTAGCCTCAGCTCACACCAAAAATACCCTTACAGTTGTATCAGCCAGAATTACATCAAGAACTTGGCGGGCCTGCTGGAGAAAGGGTTCAGTTGTTAAGAGAACAAACTGTCCTTCCAGAGGACCCGAGTTTGGTCGTAGTACCCACGTTGGGCAGCTCACAAGTACCAGTAACTCCAGCTCCAGGGGATATGATACCCTCTTCTGGCCGCCATAGGTACTGCAGTCATAGGTGCCACTTCCACCTCTCCCCTACACACGGTAAAGTATGATTAAAAATAATACGTTTAAGACATAATTAGAGAAATATAGAATTATCAAGTTGAATAATTTAAGGACTTAATATTAATGTTAATACTGTTAATAGTGCTAATGAGACAACCAGTGTTGGATCAACCAGTGACTAGATGTGTGAGAGAGAAGATAACGTGACCAGGAGATGGCAGCTGCATTCAGATGTTAACCCACAGAGCTATAGCCACGATGACCTTCAGGGAAGGGGCTTGGGAAACAAATACTGAATCCCATTCATCTCACAGGCCGCCCACTCACTCCATCCCCCACTGCCTTACTATCATAGCCGGCTCTGTCTGCTTTCGAACAGCACCCGGGATGACCAGTCCGGAAGTGGCCCCATCCCCAGAGGGTTGGACCATCCCACATGAATCATTAGTTAAGAAAAATCTCTCCCAGGCTTGTCTAAAGGCTGGCTTTATGAAGGGAATTTCTCAATTGAGGTTCTCTCCTCTCAATTTTAGTTTGTCAGGTTGATATAAAACTAGCCAATACACAGGTTCTAGTTACTTGAACCAGCACATTAAAACCTTACAGCAGAACCTCCTCCGGTCTGTACTAGTTAAGCAATTCAGAATTCTTCCTTCTCCCTAAGCCTGACGTAACCAGTTCAAGGCTGATTCCGCAGCCCCACTCCTCCAGTCCTTCAGCATCTTGCTGCTTCCCTGCCAGCCAACAGCCTTTCCTGTGTTCCAATGAGGGGAAAACATCCTAGCTGTTTCTCTTTTTTGAAACTATTAAGCATATGCTGTCATTTTCTATTTTAAAACCACAAAAAAATATTCATGAAACCGAAGACTATCATATAAGACTTAACATCAAAACACAACGAGTACTTCCGATTAAATCGACGTGCTCCCAGAGAAGCATGAAGCAGATGGTTTATAAGGACGTCTGCTATTCTGATTGTGGCGCTCTCCTGGGAAATGACTGTTTCCCACACATAGAATATGTAGAATACTTTTAAGACTGTTACTTCCAGAAAGTTGGCAGATTAGCCATCTTGGAAATCTTCCCTGTGACACCTAAAAGAGCTGTGGAAGGCAAAATAAACAACTTCCAAAGTGCATAGTCTCCCTGAAAAAACACAGTAAATCTGCAGGCTTCCAACACAAAGAGAGAGAAAGCTGGAGAGAGGGTGATGCCCACAGACTGCCTGCTCCCGGGTATCAGATGCTGTAGAGATCTGAATGGCTGCCGAGGGGCTCTGAAGTCGGGCGATGGGTGAGCAACTGGAAATGAGGACTGAGTTGAAACCCAGGCCTTTAGCATTTCTCCATTTGTAGTAAAAGAATGCTGTGTAAAGTTATTTTTAAAACATAGACTAATATTGCTTATTGTTTTCAGATACAAAATATAATGCCTTTGGGGGAGAAATGAGTGTGGTGGAGTAAGGGTCTGTGTAGGATGCAATGTCTAATTTCTTAAAGTATATCCAACTAGGTTTTTGATACTATGTTATTTTGGGGAAAGATTTTAATAAAAAGCTGTAAGGAAAATGAACAAGTCCACAAACAGCATACATAGTCTTCTGGATGAAGGATGTGTGCAGAACTATAGAATAAAGCAAATTATAGAGGGGTCTATACAGTGAAATACTCCATGGAAAGTATTACTGTCTTGGGTAGTTTTTAATCAACTAGGTACAAGCCAGAGTCATCTGAGAAAAAAAAAGCCATCATCGTAAAATGCCTGCACCAGATTGCCTGTATGTAAGTCTGGGGCATTTGCTTGATGGATGATTGATGTGGGACGGGCCATTCCATGTGGGCGGGGCTGTGCTGGGTGGGCGGTCCTGATTTATATAAGAAAGCGAACTGAGCAGGCCAGTAAGGGGCACTCTTCTGCTGTGCTGTGCTGCCTCGACTTCCCTTAAGGCTGGGCTCTAAGCGGTGCAGTGAAATGAGCCTTTCCTTACCGAGTTCACTTTGGTCGTGGTCTTTATCACCGCAGTAGAAAGCAAACTAAGACAGGAACTACTGACTCAAAGTAGATATAGATAATATGATTATAAAGAAACACAAGATTGGTAAGCATTGGGTCAATATAGTGGTTATACTGCAGGGAAGGTGTGGAAGGCGCCGGGGAGGAGTACGTTGAATCCATCTCATCTTGCTGGCAGCATATTTTTCTGGGTGGTGCTATATGCATAATGGATATGTTATTCTTTATTCACTTTTTAAATGGTTTCCTTTATTCATAATATTATAATACAATTATACCACTTTCCGTTCCTTCTCCACCCTCCAAACCCTCTCACAGGTACTACTGTGTAAGTTATTTTAAAAACACAAACTAATATTGCTTATTGTTTTCAGATACAAAATATAATGCCTCGGGGGGGCATTATATTCTACCTTCTCTCAGATTCATAGCCTCCTTTCCATTAATTTTTATTATATGCATATATAATGTATATACATCTATATTCCTAAATATGACTTTCTGTATAATGTTACTTGCACGCATGTTTTCAATGCTGACCATTTGGCGTGGCTAACCCACTGCTGTGCTCTTCCCTGGGGAAGACGATTTTGTTTTTCCACTCTGAGTATTCCTTAGTTGCCTGTGGTGTCTTCTGCAGGACTGAGGACTTGTGGGGGTGTCCCTGTCCACTTTAGCATGTCTATTGTTTTTCTCTTTGTTAGTGGCTGTTCAGGCAGCCATGTTGGTGAGACTTTAGGGATGTAGCTCCTGACATTACTAGGAAACAGTCTCACAACAAACTCCTTGATACTCGGGCCCTTACACTCTTTCAGCTTCGTCTGAAATGCTGGGTCTTAGGTGCAAGAGTTTTTTTGCAGATGTATCTGTTGGAACTGGGCTCTGGAACCCTGCATTTTGAGTGGTTGTGCTTTTCTGTAATGGCCTCTATCTGTTACAAAGAGATGTTTTTCTGATGAGGAGTCTTAATTACTTTTCTATTGCTGTGACAAAACATCACAAAAGGCAGTTTACAAAGAAAGCATTTAGTTAGGGGTCTCACTATCTGAGGATCTAGAGTTAAAATCCCCAGGGGGGAGAGAGAGGAGAGAGAGAGAGAGAGAGAGAGAGAGAGAGAGAGAGAGAGAGAGAGAACACAACATTTGCTTTTCCAGGTCTGGAAAACTAACTCTGACCTTTCTGGTCCCATTTATGAACACACAGAGGCTGTGGTTCATTTTCTTCCTTACATTAAAGTTGTCTTGCTTGCATTTCCCAAATTGCTGGGGATGATGAACATTTTTTTTTTAAAGTATTTCTCAGCTATTTTTTTCATCTTCTGAGAAGTCTCTCTTCAAGTCCCAGACCCATTTTTTGAATGGATATTATGATTATGATTATTAGTTTCAAGTTCTCTCTATATTGTGGATATAATCCTCTGTCAGATGTTATACTGGAAGCCTCAATTGAGAAAATGCCTCCGTAAGATCTGGCTACAGGCAAGCCTGGAGGGCATTTGCTTAGCTAGTGATTTATTGGGGAGGGCCCAGCTCATTGTGGGTGGGTCCATCTCTGGTCTGGTGGTTCTGGATTCTGTAAGGAAACAAGCTGAACAACCCATCAGGAGCAAGCCAGAAACCAGCATCCCTCTACGGCCTCTGCATCAGCTCCTAACGTGTCCCTGCCCTGCTTGAGTTGCTGTCCCGATTTCCTATGATGATAAACTTTGATGTGGAAGGGTAAGCTGAACAAACCCTTTCCTCCCCAAGTGCTTTGCTCAACAGTGTTTTATCACACCAATAGAAACCCTAGCTAAGACGAGTTGGCACCAGGACAGTGGACGACACCCAGGTATGCTGGGACAGACTTGGCCATATTGATTTTGGAAGGATTGTAGAAGGGCTTTGGAACTTTGGGTTGGAAAAGGCATTGACTGACTGTTCAGTGCTTGGTGAAGTGTTCTGTAGGAGCTTGGACGATAAGAATATTGAGTGCAAGACAGACAATGGAGGCCTGGTTTATGAAGTTTCAGAGGAACATTTAAAGACTCTTTTGGGGCCGTTTATTATTTTGAATTAGGATTCTGTGTTTCTGGTCAGCTGGGATTGAAGAATCAGCTGTGATTAACACAATATCATAACTACTAAAGTGAAGCCTTCTGTTCTGCTGGGATCCTTGATGCTGGTCAGCTGAAACTGGACATTAGTGGTGATTAAGAAGAGACCAGCGTCACTAGGGCAAAATCTTCTGGGAAGTGTTTCCTGAGCGTCATCACATAGAATCTCTGTTCCGGAGGTGACCAAGGTTGTACCTCACGTAGGCAGACAAACTTGGTAGTGTGAGAGTCACCCAGGGGGTGCTGGTGTGAAGGCATGAAGGGGTCATGGAGAGCAGCTGAGGCTTGTCACTGTGAGAGGCCAGGAAAGGCCACTGGTGAAGGTGCAGCCTCAGCAGCAGCTGAAGGCCCAGGACTGAAGGGGTCATGCAGAGAAGTTGAGGCTTGGCACCATGAGGGGAGCCTAGGAGAGGCTATTGATGAAAGTGCAGAAGGGCCTGTCATTTTGGAGAGGACAGTACCAGGGGATGGCCACCAAGAGTAGCAGCAGCAGTGGAATGAAGCCAGCTGGAGCCTAGAAGAAAGCTGTGTGTGTTGTGGAGGGGAGAGTGACCCGAGCTCTTTGGAGGGGTCCACAAGATGGTGAGTGGGCCCCAGACGTTGATGTTAAAGTATTTACACTGCTGGAGTTTGGTTTTGCTTCGTTCAAAACCATGTCCTGGTTCTTTCCTCTTGAAGTAAGAAGGTATTTAATTTAATTTTGATTTTTAGAGGAGCCACCGCTGAATTAATTTCAATATTTAAAAGAGATTTGGGGATTTTTAAAGAGATTGGATATTTTCAAGAGCCTTGAGTTTTAATGTATTGGAGTTTGTAAGAACTATGGGCCTTTAAAAAGTTATTTATATTTATAATGTGACATCAATATTAACATGCCATCTTGAGATAAATGAGAAAGGAAAGGTTCTAACTGAAAAGTGAAATGTTTGTGTGTCAAGTTGACAAAGGGTGAGCTTGTCTTGGCTAATTTTGTATCAATGTGACACAAGCTAGAGTCATCAGAGGAGGCAGCCTCGGCTGAGAAAATGTCTTCATAAGATGGGGCTGTAGGCAAGCCTATGGTGCATTGGAGGAGGGCCCAGCCCATTGTGGGTGGTGCCATCCCAGTCTGATGGTCTTGAGTTCTGTAAGAAAGCAGACTGAGCAAGCCATAAGAAGCAAGCCAGTAAGCAGCACCCCTCCAAGGCCTCTGCATCATATCCTGCCTCCAGTTCCTGTCCTGTTTGAATTCCTGTCCTGACTTCCTTTAATGATGAACAATGATATAGAAGTGTACGCCGAATAAACCCTTTCCTCTCCAAGTTATTTTGGTTAGACTGTTATGTCACAGCAATAGTAACTCTAACCTAGATGGATTAAAAAGCTGGCAAAGATTTTCTCCTATGATGTGAGCTTCCTCTCCACCCAGTTGACTGTCCACCTAGTCAATCATTGGTCTGCATTCTCAGGCAAATGGAGTCCTATTCAGAGAGTGTTTTCCTACACCAATATCATGTAGAGCACTGAAGGTTTTCTTCTAGTGTCTCGGTTGTCTCAGGTTTAGGACTTTGATCCATTTGAAGTTCATTGTTCAAGGTGACAGATACAGAGTCTGATTTTATTCTTCTGTGTGAAAACACCCAGATTTCCCAGCAATATTTGAAGATGTTTTAACTTCCACAACACATGTTTTTAAGCTTCTTTGCCAAATATTAAGTGGCTGAAATTGCAAGTGCTCATGGTTGGGTCTTCAATTTTGTTCCCTCAGTCTACATGGCTGTTTCATGAAGTGGAAATTTTTGGTTGTGTCATGTGATGTTTGTCTAGAAACTGTGTTATGAGAGGATGTTTTTACTAACGTAGACATGTGGGAGGTGCTTTGCTGAGATCAAACACGTGGCATCTTTCTGGAAGCTGCCTGTAAAAGGCATGCGATGATTTGCTAGAGCAGACACTTGAGAGAAAATGTGATGTTTGAAAAGGTATAAATACAACCCAGCCAACAGTGGACAACGCTGGATGGTATTGGTTGGCCTTGATACCCTTTGCTGATCATCGTTTCTCATGACTTCATAGAGAGAAACACGCCAAAGAACTTCTGCTGGTGTTCTAGCGGCTTCTTGACACTTCTGTGATACATATATTTTTTTTTAAAAAAAAGAAATGGACACCCTGCCATGATATTGTGAGAGAGAGAAGCGCCAAAGATGTCACAGAGCTTGTTTTCTGTTGGCGTCTGCTACTGGCGTGCAGCCTATTGAGAGTGGTTTGTTTCTCCAGTCTGCTTCCCTTGGAGGGAACCACATTTCCCTTCCCTTCGCTAGCTTTATTTTTCTTCTTCGTCTCAGGATTTTTTTGCTATTAGGGTCTTTTGTGGTTCCATGTGAATTTTAGAATATAGTTTTCTATTTCTGTGAAGAGTGAGATGGGAATTTTTTTTATTAGGATTGCATTAAGTCTGTAATTTTTTTTTTTTTTTTTTTTTTTTTTTTGGTAAAATGGTCATTTTCACAATGTTAAGTCTACAAATCTATGCACCTGGGGTTTCTTCCATTTTCTAGTTTCTGTCTTTCTCTTCAAAAGTTAAAAATTTTCATTGTGGGCTGGCGAGATGGCTCAGCCAGTAAGAGCACTGACTGCTCTTCCGAAGGTCCTGAGTTCGGATCCCAGCAACCACATGGTGGCTCAAAACCACCTGTAATGAGATCTGATGCCCTCTTCTGGTGCATCTGAAGACAATTACAATGAATTACGCAGGAGTGAGTGAGGCGGAGCGAGCGGGCAGAGGTCCTGCATTCAATTCCCAGCAAACACACACATGATGGCTTATGGCCATCTGTATAGCTACAGTGTACTCATACACATAAAATAAACAAAAATAAAATTAAAAAAAAAAACCTTTTCATTGCAGAAGCCCTTTGTTTCCTTGATTGAATTTATTCCTAGATATTTTATTTTCTCCGAGGCTATTGTGAAGGGGAGTGTGTTCATGATCTCCTTCTCTGTATATTTATTGGTAGTTACAGAAAAGTTATCGGTTTGTGAGAATTAATTGTGAATCCTGCCACAATGCTGACTTGGGGGGTGGGGGTTGTTTCTAATGTTTTCTGAGAGTGTTTCTGGAACCCCTGCTAGCATACAAACTGTAAACAAGGAGGCTGACTTCCTCTCCTATTCGTAACCATCTAGCTTCCTCTCCTTGCCATACTGTTCCAGCTAATACTTGGAGCACAATACTAAAACAAAGTCTGCCCTTTTAACCTCCTGTTTCCATCCTGACTTAAATGAGATTGCTTCAAGTTTTTCTTCATGTAGGATGACGTTGGCTATGGCTTTTATTATGCTGAGGTACAGTTCCTCTAGCTCCACATTTTTTAGAACCTTTACCATGAAATTGTGTTGAATTGTGTCGAAGGCTTCTTCTGCACCTACTGAGATGATCTGACTTTTGTCTTTATGTCCATGTACGTGGTTTCTTACCACATTGACTTGCCTGTGTCTAATGATCCCCGCATTCCAAGGAGAAAGCCAACTTGGTTGTGGTGTATAAAATTTTTGAGTATGTCTGTATTCTATCTGCAAGGATGCTATTGACTATTTTTGAGTCTATATTCATCAGGGGTATTGGCCTGGGGTTTTATGTCTTGTTGTGTCGTTACTTGGGTTTGATAGTAGACTGATATTGACTTCATAGGAGTTTCAGAGTGCTCCTTCTGTTTCTAAGTTTAAGACAGTTAAAGAAGGATTGGCTGCAAATAGTCCTTGAACGTCTAGTGGACAGCAGGATTATACTAGACTTTTAAAGATGATTCAAGGCCAATCCTTGTTAAGCTGGTTTTCGTTGTTGTTGTTGTTGTTTTATTTTTTTGTTTGTTTTAAGCTGGCATGATTTTTATTTACTTTTTACTCTTTTCATTTGGAGTGTATCTCCTTAGGGTGCTGATTTCTTCTAGGTCTAAAATGGCAATTTGGCTGAATCCAAAAATTCATCCATTCTTTTAGGTTTTCCTGCTTAATGGAGTACAGGTTTTTAAGTGTTCCCTTCTCAATAGTCTAAATTTCTTTGGTGTCTGTAGTAATGTTTCTCTGTTTTGTGTCAATCAGCCCGAGTCTTTTGATTAGAGTATTGAGGACATTGATACTTGATGGTATTATTGAAATGTGTGTGTGTAATTACAGTCATCACGTTATTGACTTTTGCTGTGTTTTGTGTTCTCAGTGATAGTTTCAGTTTTAATGATTATGGCTTCATGTTTCTTCCCACAGTATCTATGTCGGCTTTTTTGTTCTTCCGCTGGCACTACTGTCTTCTGTGTTTTCCTTAGCTTCACTTCGCTGGGTACAAACTTTTTAGGCTGTTTATATTGTTGAAATGTTTGCGTGTCCTATTCAATTATGGTAAATAGTTTGTCAAGTATATTAGTCTCAGCTGGACATCACAGTCTTTTGAAATGTGTTGCTCCAGGCTCTTCTGGCTTTCAAAGTATCCATTGAGAGATGAGCTCTTAGTCTGAGGAGTTTTCCTTTGTATGTGACTTGCATTCTTCTCTTACAGCTTTCAATACACTTTCATTACTCTGCATCCTTAATGTTTTAACCGTGATATGCCATGAGGATTTTGTACTTTCATTTGTCTATTCGATGTTCTGGAGCTTCCTGTATCTCCACTGGTGTATCTTCCCCAGTGTGGGGAAGATAACTTCTGCATTCTCATTGAAGATCTGATCTATACCATTGACTTGTGGTTCTTCTCCTTCACCTGTGCCTATAATTCAAGGTTTTGTTTTGTTTTTTTCTTTCATGATGTCTCCACATTCTGTGTGTGCTCCTTTTCTGTGTTTTATCTTATTTTTTTCATATTCTGTGTTTATTTGGCCTGTATTCTCTCCTTTATCTCGAAGTCATAATATTCTGTTTTCTTCTTCAGTCATTCTACTTGAAAGCTTTCTTTTGAGTATTTTTTTTAAACTTAGTTATTGAGGTTTTTGAGTCCATCTCCATTTCTACTTGACTACTCTTGACTTTCACTCCAGTCCTGGGTTTCCTACATGTTCATCTGCCTTTATGTTTGTGTTTTCTTCTCATCTCATAGGTATCCATCCTCCTCTAGTTCTTTCTCCTTAACTTAACTGAACTGTTTCTTTGAGTCTTCTTTAGTCTCCTTGAATTCTTTGAGGAGTTTATGGCTTTCCTTTTGAATTCTGTATCCCAGGCTCCATCTGGGTGGTTCTGTTTAGTAAGCATTCCTACAGGACTGGCAGGTCTGGGAGAGAAGACACTGGCTTGAGGTTTTATTTTGTTTATAGTTTTGCAATGATGTCTCAGTGTGTGGTCTTCTGTGAGTTCTTAGTCTGACACGGACACAGCAGGTTGGGTTAGAAAAAAGGATGTGACAGCAATTTGGCACTCCTAGAAGTTGGAAATGGCTTGGGTACATCCTCACAGAAGGATGTCAGTAGTAAGTTCAAGGCAGTGGTTCATTCTCTAAGCTCATTATAAGATCAAGGAACAGTTTCATATGGCCTTGCTTTATCATAATGCACACCTGTGGTTTCATCCGTGGACATGACCTAGAATGAATGTGTTCCTTGATCACAACTCTATCCCAAGCCTATTTCTCTTCTAGTGCAATTATGAAAGCTCTTTGTATTCCTTATGTGTGGTCTTTACTTACCATTCCATGAGGAGGGGGCACATTCTGTTCTTCATTCTTTATTTCATCTTTCTGGCAAAACAACTAAAACTATCTCCTTAAACTTTCTTCTTAATATTATTTGCATCAAATTAGGGATGCTATCATTAATTCATCTAGAGTTAATTCATAAAAATTCATTTTCATGTTGATTGGCAGGAAATTTGTCCAATAGGGTGGGCTGACGCCCAGGAATCATTAGGCTAAGTAGTAGTGGCAGGAAAAACATACCAGCAGTGAGAAGCAATCCTGGGGTGAAGTCTCTGAGGATCTTGGATCTTAGAGTGCACCAATTGAAGCCATGCAAAACAGCGGGCCATTGCCACAAAACTCGCTTGCCATAGCCTCTCCTGGATGGTTTCTGACAGATTTTCTCATACACACAGAAATGGGAAAACAATGAACTTCTGATAGCTTAGTTTGCCACATCATCCTGTCCCCTACCATATGAGGACGAATCAGATTGCTGATATTCTGGGTCAGAGATGAACTGGGCCCATATTATAATAGCACTTAGGCACAGGATATAACATGACTTCCTACAGGCAGCAGAAAAATGTCTTTTAATCACAGACAGGGACACCAGGAACACACCAAAGAAAAACTCCACCCAAGTCGACCTTGGTGAATCAATGAACTTATCAAATTCCTTTCAAGAGAGGGTAAGGGCTTTTATAGAGGAGCACAGGAGACTTAAGGGTGGCTGCCTCACTGAAAAGCACACTCCAGAGTAGCTGATGACTCAGAAGAGCTGCATCCCCGGAGCTTCCTGCCCAACGTACAGAAACCTCCACCACAGACTCTTCTTCCCTGAAATTGTTCACTGTTCACATGCACGCACGACGTTGGCAGAGGGACTTGTGAACCCTGTTCACTGCTCGCACGCACGACGTCGGCAGAGGGCCTTGTGAACCCTGTTCACTGCTCGCACACACGACGTCGGCAGAGGGCCTTGTGAACCCTGTTCACTGCTCGCACACACGACCTTGGCAGAGGGCCTCGTGAACCTTGCAACTTTCTCAAGCTTCCTGAGTCTTAAGTGCCTCCCTCCTGACTCCAGGAGGCAATGCTTCAATTCAGAAGCAAGAGCTACACAGCGGGACAGAAAGTTCCTATAATAGCAAAGTGTCTCTTGGGGTGGCTTAAACCAGAGGCAATGCAGATACTATAATGCTGGGCAACAGTCTACACAGCAGCCGGAACTCTGCGCTCAGCAGCTCACAGTTAGGGACTTGAGCCAGGGTGTCAATCCTTTATGTACTGACTCCATTCCTGTTAGTAAATATTTACTGAGAACTTGTTACATGGTGGTTATTACTAGACACAGAGGGTGGACAAAATAGGTGAGTCTGGCTGCACAAATCTATAATCGGAGCTATCAGGAGACTTAAGCAGGAGGGTCTCAAGTTGAAATCCTGCTCAGGCCCAGAATACGTTCAGGGACAGCCTGTACAAGTTAGTGAAACTCCATCCCAACATAATAAGTAGAAAGAGGGTTAAGGCTATAAATCATAGTAGAAAGTTTGCTGATAGGTGTAGAGGCCATAGGTTCAGTCCCTAGTGTGACGGTTTGAATGAGAGTGGACCCAAGAGGCTCATTCATATATTTGAATACTTGGTTTCCAGTCAGTAGAACTGTTTGGGAAGGATTAGGAGGTGTGGCCTTGTTGGAGGAGGTGTGTTACAGAGGGTGGGCTTTGGGATTTCAAAATTCCACACCCTTAGCTCTCTACTTCAAACTTGTGGATCAAGATATAAGCTCTCAGCTACTGCCCCAGCCTCATGCCTGTCTGTCGGCCGGCCTCTCTGCTGCCTGCCACGATGGTCATGGACTCTAATCATCTAAAAGTGTAAGCTGGAATTAAATGCTTTGTTTATATGTTGCCTTGGTTATGGTGTTTTAGTACAGCAATAGAAAAGTGACTAAGACAGAATCTATCACAATCTTCTTCATTCCAAAATTAAAAGAGTGGTTTGGATTTATTTATTTTATGTGTATGACTGTTTTGCCTGCATGATGTATGTGTACCATGTACATGCCTGGTGCTTATGGAGGACAGGAGAGAATACAGGTTGCTTGGAACTGCAGCCACCATGTGGAGGCTTTATAAGAGCAACAAGTGATTTCTGGGTATTGTTGTGAGAGGCAGGAAAGGAATGGAGGGAGCTCTGGAGATGAGGAGGGGCAGGTTCTGGCAATAATGAAGGGTGAGTGTCAGTGGGACTAGGTTAGGCAGATTGGAGAGGCAGTGAGGAGGGCTTGGAAGTAGCTTACAAGCAGATGAGGGCCTCAACAGGGAAATCAAGGTTTCTGGCACCTAGGATCCAGTATCATATCAGCCTTTGTTACACCCGAGTTGTGGTGGGACATTTAGATCATTCCCTTCAGTCATCTCAGTGGGATAATTGAGAGTGAGGCTGCTCTACCCCATGTGGCTTCTGCAAATGGTACCGGCAGTGAGCCCAGAAATGTTCAATGACACTAAATATATTTTCAAAGCACTTTCCAATTCTCTAAGGGAAAAAGAATGTGAGGTACACCCCTAACCCTCGCCTGTCAACATACTTAGCTAAGCCGAGCCGAGCCACAGGAGCTTTACCTCTGTGAGCACCACAATGTGTCTTTGAAAAGCAGCTCAGCTGATCATGAAAACGAAGTTAAGAGAACCTGCTCCATAGGACGCTCACTTGTTCTCTACTGGCCACAGAAAGAGCTCTGATACCGCACTTCCCTACTGCAGGTATGGTTGCCCCTGATCTATATTCTCTGAGGGCCGCTCCAGCTTTCTTTCATCATGATTGATCCAAATCACAACTTCAAAAGCTGGTCAAACAAGCTTCCAGAGAGTCATCTTCTGGGTGGGCTGTCACAACTCCTCAGATCCCAGCCTATTCTTGTGTTGAGTGGAAGTAGAGCGTAGGCGCCAGAATAAAAACTATGTTGGGGCCTGCAAGGTGGCTCAGTGGGCGAAAGCACTCGCTGCCAAGGCAGCTGACCAGAGTTTAATCCCCAGGATCCATGTTATGGAAGGAGAAAGTGGACTACCATAAACTGCCTTCTGACCTCCCACACACCACATGTTGTACACACACACAACCAACATATACATACAAATTAATAAACTTAATATTTAATTTTTAAAAATTTGCATTGTTAGGAGTGACTAGTGCCTTGAAAACTCAACAATGAAGACTAATCAGTGTTTTACTTCTGATACTTAAATCCTGCACTAAACACTGTCTAGGTCGTCTCACCTCATTGACTTCGACCTGTGTACCCATCCCATATGTTCTATTGGAGTACTTGACTCGAGTATTGTCCAACCGAGCTGTTTCCTCAGTGGACTCCAGATAATTGCTGGGAAGTCTCATATGCTTCGTTTAGTTCAGATCAAGGACAAGCGAGCTGCACCCTCTTAAACACTGTGCCTTGTCCTGCCATGATTTTATGTCCTGTCATGATCACACCATCTGGGGTCCATCCCCTTCTTCTCATGGGATCTCTTTAGACGATTTGGTGGCCAGCGCAATAGATGACATTTCCTCACTATAAATGTATTTTGTTAGACCACGTTCTTACTGTAGTCAAGAGCCTGTGACAATAATGCCTTAAACTGATTTGTGAAACATGACGCTAACACATTATTTATATTTGTATTACATATGAAAACATCAAACACTATTTGAGGGTTTTGTTTCTAACCACCAGTGCCATTCTTTCAGTAGCCTGGTGAAGTAAGTTTCCCACTTTACCCTGATATTTTCTCCTTTCCACTCGAGGTCCTCAGTTTATTTGTCCTATCAATCCTTGGGAATTTGGACAGACAGGAAGCTTGCTACAGGAGATACAAGCCACAAGGAATCTACAGTGGTTATTTTTCTTCTTATGAGTGGAATGAAGTCGGGTCTTATCTCTCTGAAAGAACTCATAAAACTCTGGATGTAATGAGCTCTAGTCTGGGAAATAAACCAAAAATTTTAATTTGGACTTTTTTCAATGCTGCACTTCAGTGGTCCAAAGAAAATAATGAGTCACATATTTTCAAACACTGTAATGTGATTTATATACACCATTGTAATCTGGACACAGACTTAAGACACATGAAATCCCTTTGCTCCCTGGAGGCCCTTAGTGATGACATCACTTGCTAAAAAGTTGAGAGGGAGTATCTCGAAGAATGTAGTGGAAAAGCCCCAGCCGCATCTGTAATTGGTTATGAAACTCACAAAGCCAGATGTTTATTATACTAGGAAGGATGACTACATCTTTCTGGGATTCAAGAGACCCTTTTGCTGTTACCACAATGTTAGGTCCTGCTCTGTCTACTTAAAGGCCCAGACTATGAAAGTTTGTAATCTAGTTGTAAGCCTGGAGACCTAGCCACTATCTTTCTGGCAATAGTAGGGGCTAAAATATATAGGGATAAAAGGGGAAACCCTACCCCTTGCTGCTAACCACCTGCCTTCACTCTCACAGTGAAGAGATTTATGAAACTGGCCACAATCTGTTCAAAGCAGATTTATGCAGGCAGGATATCTACAGAGACCATACAGCAGAGAGAAAAGACCCCTACGTGCTATTGTTCTTTGCACTGGGTCTAGAGCCCTGACCACTATGAGCACTGAAAACCTGGGAAAGCTTCATAATGTACATTACTCAAGGGGTGCCAGAGAGAACTGGCCCCGCCCCTTACTGGATGCATTGCTCTGGAGAGCTGACTCCATCTCTCACTGCTGGCAGCACTCACTCAGGAGAATGGGCCCTATGCCTCGCCTAGTTAGCACAGAGAGCTGGACATTAGTGTGGGAGAGCTGACCCTGCCACTCATCTACCATAGGGTGGCGTGGGGGCAGAGGGGATGCATCCCATACCCCTCGCCAACTCCAGCAGTTGGGAAAACTGCCTCAGGGACATGAGCTAAGAAGAGTGAGCCCCGCCCCTCACCAGCTTCTGCTTGGAAGAGCAGGTCCTGGACAGCACAGTAGAGCTGGCCCTGGTGGAGGGGTTGCAGGTGAGCCAGCCCCAAGGGTGAGGCCACTTGTCTGCCGTGAGATGGCGTGGGTGCGTTGTGATGCCCTTTCCCCTCCCCCTCACCACCTATCGTAACTGGGAGGGCTGGCCCCGGGGTCATGAGAGCAGGAGATCTATCCAGCTCTGCCCCATCACTGGCTGTAGCACTCAGGAGAGAAGTCCAGTGTTCCCCATCAGCCTTCTTCTTTTTCTGTTTTAAATCTAGTCCAAGCAGTTAGAGATAGCCACAGATTCTTCACATCCTTCTCTATTCAAAGGTGAGATCTGTTCTTGTTCCTTCTGAACCCATTTCTGTGTTAGCCAATAGGATGCAAGAGAAACAGTGTGTCACTAGTTTCCGGAGCAAGAAAACAGCTGATGGCACTTCTCATCTCCCTTGGCCACCATATTTACAGCCCAGTTACTCTGTAGAAAATAGAGTAATGGAGGAACTAGGAACTTGTCTAAACCTTGGCAAGAAGTTGGGCCTCTAAACAAAATCACTATGAACTTTCAAAAACTCCTCATCCTCCAGTTAGACGCCCCTGAATAACAACCCCACTGAAGCAGCAGAATTGCCTATCTGCGTCCTTCCTGAGTCCCTGACCCCCTTATTACCAGACATAATTAAACTGGCTGTTGTTTTAAGCCACTTTTGAGGGCACTTGGGCATATTGCTGTCCTTGATTTCTGTCCCTACCATTCATCTTTGCCCCATTTTCCTATGACATCCTGATGGCATCTACATCATGGATTTCACCTAAATATTATGTACTGTGAAGCTGGTGGTCCAAAGGACTGTACAGAAAGTTAACTTCCAGACAAATTGCTTAATAGCCTAGAAAGTGCACTGCCATGATTACGTTAAGATATCTTCCGGATCTACGTCTGTCCTTTACTTGGCAAGACAATGTATTCAATCAGAAGTAGCTTGTTTTAAAAGCCTAATCAACATGATCATTGCTCGTGCTGATGGAAGTGTGGGTATTCATAAATACCAAGCAGCCTCAGGGCTTGAATTGCTTTTTCTATTTATGATCTGCCAGGACTCCTGGAGCACAACTTTGATTAATGCAAAGAAATAAATTCAGCATCCAATGATGTAATTAGTTTTCAAAAGCTTAAGGGGAAAAAAATTGCATTAAAAAAAATCAAAGCAGTCAAAATCTAATGTCTTTGTTTCCATGAGGGATTTGGAGAGATAAGACAGCAAGAGACAAAGGGATTGCAGCACATTTGGTATTTCTTCTAAATCTTTCGATTCTTCCACCGAAGTTCATTTTCTTCTTTTGTAAGGACTCCTCCTCACGCGTCATGTTAGAATCTAGCGGACTACTCTTTCCCAGTAGTGGGTGTATTAACCTCTCAGCTCAAGCCCGTCTGAACACCCTGAAATACAGTTTGCAGACGCTATCACCTGGCTACATGTTTATTTTGAATAAACTATATAATGCATTAATTTTAATTAAAAGAGATAAAGGGGAATAATTTATAATAAAATATCCTAATATGTAATCATATCACCAACTATTCAATGTCATTCCTGCTGTATGAGGACATCTTAAAGTATCTGGAGATGATCTCCAGTTTAAAATGTAGTTCATATGGATCATGTACTGGCTGGTTTGTGTGTCAACTTGACACAGTCTGGAGTTATCACAGAGAAGGGAGTTTTGGTTGGGGAGGTGCCTCCATGAGACCCAGCTGTGGAGCATTTTCTCAATTAGTGATCAAGTGGGTAGGGCCCCTTGTGGGTGGTGCCATCCCTGGGCTGGAAGTCTTAGGTTTTATAAGAGAGCAGGCTGAGCAAGCCAGGGAAAGCAAGCCAGCAAGGAATATCTCTCCATGGCCTCTGCTTCAGCTCCTGCTTCCTGACCTGCTTGAGTTCCAGTCCTGACATCCTCTGGTGATCAACAGCAATGTGGAAGTGTAAGCTGAATAAACCCTTTCCTCCCCAACTTGCTTCTTGGTCATGATGTTTGTGTAGGAATAGAAACCCTGACTAAGACAAATTGGTACCAGCATAGTGGGGTATTCCTGTGACAACCTGACCATGTTTTGGGGAGGACTGTGGAAGGACTTTGGAACTTTGAGCTAGAAGAGCCACTGATTGTTAAGAACTCTGTGATATGTTCTGTAGGAGCTTGGAAGATCATGTTGAGAACAGTGCAGAAGATGGAGGCCTGGCTTGTGAAATTTCAGAGGGAAGATTAAAGACTCTTATCAGGGCCATGTTGTTTTGATTGTGAAGATTCTGTGGTTCTGGTTAGCTAGGGCTGAAGTATCAGCTGTGATTAACAAGATACCAGAACTACTAAAGAGAGAACCTTGCATTACTGGAACTATTGATGCTGGTTAGCTGGAGCTAAGAAATTAGTGGTGATTAAGAAGAGACCAGCATCATTGAGGTGACATCTTCTGGGAAGTGTTTTCTGAGAGCACAAAGAGGTTGTGTTCCAGAGATAGCCAAGGTTGTACCTTGTGCTGCAGCAGGACTTGGTAATGTGTAAGAGTCACCCAGGTGGTACTGGTTTTGACAGCACGAAGGGGTCATGAAGAACAACTGAGGCTTGGCACAGTGAGAGGTCATAGAAGGCCATTGGTGAAGGGGCAGCCTCAGTTTGCAATTGATGGCCCAGGACTGAAGGTGTCATGCAAAGGAGTTGAGGCTTGGCACTGTGAAGACAGTCTATGAGAGGCTATTGGTAAAGCCTAGTTACAGCAGTGTTTTGGGAATGCCAGTACCATGCAATGACCACCAAGAACAGCAGCAGCAGTAGAGTACAGGCATCTGGAGCCCAGAAGACAAGATGTGTACTACAAAGGGCAGAGCTGGAAAAGTAACCAAAGCCCTTAGAGGAGCCCAGAAGATTGTGAGTTGGATCCCAGACATTGGTTTTGCTTTTGATTGTGACTGTACCCTGATATTTTTCCCTCTTGAAGGAAGAACGTATTTTACTGGAGCCCACAGTTAAAGAGACCTTGAATTTTAAAAGACATTGGACATTTTAAATTGATTGAACTTTTAATATGTAAAGACTGTGGGACTTTAGATCTTGGGGATGAATAAGAAAGTAAGGGTTGAGGCTTAATAATGATGTGTTTGTGTGTCAAGTTGACAAGGGGTCAATTGTACTGGCTGGTTTTGTGTGTCAATTTGACACAAGCTGGAGTTATCACAGAGAAGGGAGCTTCAGTTGGGGAAATGCCTCCATGAGATCCAGCTGTGGGGCATTTTCTCAATTAATGATCAAGGGGGTAGGGCCCCTTGTGGGTGGTGCCATCCCTGGGCTGGAAGTCTTGGGTTCTATAAGAGAGCAGGCTGAGCAAGCTAGGGGAAGCAAGCCAGTAAGGAACATCTCTCCATGGCCTCTGCTTCAGCTCCTGCTTCCTGACCTGCTTGAGTTCCAGTCTTGACTTCCTCTGGTGATCAACAGCCATGTGGAAGTAAGCTGAATAAACCCTTTCCTCCCCAACTTGCTTCTTGGTCATGATGTTTGTGCAGGAATAGAAACCCTGACTAATACAGATGGTCAAATGGTTTTATTTATCCTTGGATTAAATAATTTCCATTCCAACTCAGTGTTTTCACCACTTTCTCTAGACAGTCACTTAATGCTTCTCCTTGATTTGAAGATACTAATATAAAAATCTTCTACTTTTAAAAACAGAGCAAAATTATTTTATAATAAATAATACCATGCCATACATGAATTTGAAATAAGTAAATTAACTTTACAAGTTATAAAAGTAGTTGGGAGCAAACGTCCCCAATTTTGTCAGTGAGGAAAATGAGAGTCAAAGAGTTCTCAGGAGTTGGAAAGTGGGCTTCTGGAAATGACAGTAGATTTCATTTCCCAAAGTGTATTTTTCATAGGAATGGCCTTCGAGGTGCTATAGGGAAAGGTAAAAAGGGTTTTACCACACAATAAGATGAGAAGTTTCTATATATATAAAGTGCCCCCCCATTCAATTTTTTTGAGCAGAACTACTATAAAGTGATTTCATCATGATTAAGTCAGTGTTCCCCCAAACATATTCACAAGTGGAACTCTGCCAAAGTGGAGCTTTGGAATGTTAAGAAACAACCTTCCACGTTACTCCAGACAGGGGGACAAAACCATGTAAAAACGACAACAGATTTGACAAGCAGGAACCAAAGATTGGGGGAAGTAGACCTCTACCCTGAAAGCTCCCAAGTATTGGCCTGAGAGGACAGCTACAGCCACATCACCCAAGGGCTTATGAACACTGTCTTAGTCAGGTTTTCTATTCCTGCACAAACATCATGACCATGAAGCAAGTTGGAGAGGAAAGGGTTTATTCGGCTTACACTTTCACATGGCTGTTGATCACCAGAGGAAGTCAGGACTGGAACTCAAGCAGGTCAGGAAGCAGGAGCTGATGCAGAGGCCATGGAGGGATGAGCCTTACTGGCTTGCTTCTCCTGGCTTGCTCAGCCTGCTCTCTTATAGAACCCAAGACTTCCAGCCCAGGATGGCACTACCCCTTTGATCACTAATTGAGAAAATACCCCACAGCTGGGTCTCATGGAGGCATTTCCCCAACTGAAGCTCCCTTCTCTGTGATAACTCCAGCCTGTGTCAAGTTGACACACAAAACTAGCCAGTACAAACACCTAGAGTTTTATACTTTGAAGCCCCAAAATGAAAGGTCTGCTGATGTACACGGAGCTCAGGAACCCAACAGGTTTGTAAGGAACCTGGGGCTTTCACTAGCTCAGATCTGTGGTTCCTGTTCTACAAGGTCTTTGAGGATCCTCCTGTGGTCACACACTATCACACATCACATGCCATCACTACACAGTACCACACACCACACACACCACACATACCACCACATACCATACCGCATCAGTACACACACACACACACCCCCCCACACACACACACTGTCACCCTTAGGGAAAGCAAAGTAATTTTTAAGCTTAGTTAGAGGCAAAGGGTACAGGAAGGGCTGCGTGCCATGTAGTTTGAGGATCTGGATAGCAGTATTGACCGGATCAGAGCAGAGGTTGCTTTGAGTGCCTGGCATCATCAACCAGATTGTGTTTATTCAAAATTCATGGGTCAATGTTTTACCTGCAGTACATCAGAACGTTAAACAGGGCCAGTGTAGATACAGTAATGAAGATAAAATCATTCAATAAAACACACCGAGTACCACACCAAGAAGAAGTCTGAACACAGAGCTGTACACAAAGACTATTATGTGGAGATGAAGTGAGATGCCAAAGTACTGCTGCCACAGGTGACGAAGAGTGTCAGCAAGCTACCAGATGTCAGGCGGTGTACGTACAGTGGCTTCTCCTGTGTGCTCTTCAGCAGGAGCAATTCACAGATTCCTTGCACAAGGTCCATGCTCTGACACATCTTCATGCTCAGGAAGCTTTAAGATGCCCACTTCCGCCATACTGACCCCCATTGCTCTTCTCAGAGTCCTTGTCATGCTGTCTCCAGTATGAGGGCGTGAACTCTCTACAGAGCTTCTGCTAAGCTGCTGTTTGTCACCACTGAGTTAATGTTCTAATAAACTTTGTACCCCCAACAATACACCTCAAAGTCCTCTTGGACTTGTATCTGAGGCTTACATACACACACACACACACACACACACACACACACACACACACACAGAGAGAGAGAGAGAGAGAGAGAGAGAGAGAGAGAGAGAGATTTTACAGTCCCTGTGGAACTATAAAGACATGGACAGTCCTTAGGATTATCTCTGCAGCTTTTTACAAAGTCATAACATTAATAAATGAACAGTATTGATACCTACAAATAAAAGCTTAGGGTTTATGTTGTATTATTCTTTCCCACAAACAGAGTCTGAATGAGAGAAGCCCAGAACATCAATGTCACAGATAACTAAATTACTAAGTGCCATCTATGTACCATGTAGCAACAGGGACATGTTCTGAGAAATGTGCCATTTGGTAATTTTGTTGAGTGAACATTTCAAAAACCCCAGATAGTATAGGTCAAAAACTTCAGGTAGCCTCTTGATGCACTGGAGATAGCAAACACAAATGGTATAAGTCTGCTAGCATGGCTCTGTATCATGAAGAAAATATTTTTAAAAAAATGGACTACATTAAAAAATTAACAGTTTTATATACACATATATGTGGATATATATGCATATATATATGTGTATATATATACACATACTCCATGAGGGTGGTGCATGCCTTTAATCCCAGCTCTACATACAACCATTTGATTATGGAGACTTTCGGAAGCTTCACATTCTGCATGTTTTAAGTGAAATTAATAACAAATATAAACAAAAGGGGTTACTTGGTTATAAATACAGAGTTCTTGTTGCATTCAAGGCCAGCCTGGTCCACATAGCAAGTTCCAAGCCAACCAGGGCTATGTAGTAAGACCTTGCCTTAAAATGGAACAAAAATCGTGGTGTGCATATTAATATGTTCATTATCAAATATATGCCATACATAATTGTAGTGCCAGGCTAATTCAGTAGATGCACTTAGCCTATCACAACCACACACATATTAGTGATATGTTCTGTTACAATGTCTCAACAATAAACCTCACTAGCCATAGGAATGTTCTAGCCCCATGTAATATGGTAGAGTTAGTCATATGCAATTTATTTTTTGCTGTTTAGCGCATGATCTTGCAACAGGGACACAGTGCAGAGGTCCCTCCCTCCCACCTTGGTCACAGTCCATTTTAGACTTCACTAGAATTGGTTCTACCCGATGACAAACCCCATGGAAAACAACCCAACTCTGTTCTAGGAGACAGAGGTCAGGATAGATGCCCTAGCTAATTTATCTCCAGTTCTGTTAAACTGCCTGCTTTTGCAAACCTTTTGCTCCACCTGATTATCTGCTTCTGTTAAGCCACTTCCTTCAGCGAAACTTCCCCTTGCGGTTGCCTAGTGATATACCAGGGCTTTGCCTTTAAGAATCTCTTCCCCTAAACACTCAAGGCTACAATGCCCAAGTGGTACATATCCCACTAGCTGGAATGAGGACTTTCAGTTGCCTATAAACTCTGTCTGAGTGATCATGTCGGGTGGGATCCCTGTAACAATTACAGAAGAAACACTTGTTCTGAAATCCAGTTTCTTGAGTCCAGCATAAGACTGGCCCAGTGACTGAAGTGGATGCTGCTGAGCCCTACCCAGGACATCTCTCACCCCTGCCAATGCACTTGACCAGGGAGCTACTGCAAGCACACGGAAGCCCTTTGCCTAAGTATTTCCCCCGGACAGACAGTGGGCTAGAAACAGCCACTTACCACAGACAGCCCTTAGTCTGGTGGGAGCTGAGGAAAACATAGACCACCTTTCTGTGCCACACTTACAGTAACTTCAGGACCTTCCTTTGCCATACATAGGTTAACTTCATTTGTGCTTGGGGGGGGAGCGTTGCAGTCATTGTAACCCCACACCTCTGTTTAGTCTTCTGCTCTTCCCCTTCACGTCTACACTCCCCTGTGACCATGTCCCTGATACAATTCGTAAAACTCTTTCCCTATCCCTGCATCTAAGGAGCCCTGCCAAGAGAAAGCTCTGCCAAGCCAGAGCATCCTGATTGACTTGGTTAAGTTTTAAACTCTTGTTTTGTGAGCTGATCTGCCTGTAATTGGTTCCTTGTTCTACAAAGAGCAAAATAATTTTATTTTGTAGACAAAATACAACTGTCGTTAAGGCTGTAGACAAAAGTGGTTTTTCCTCTTCCAGGCATGTGCTATGCACATGGCACACACAGGATTAGATTTACCGTGTGATCGTGTCCATTGGCATGGCCACATAAATAAAAATGGAAGTGACATCTTCCAGAGCCATTCCTCATGCCTCATCTCCACTCTTCTCTGCCTTGGTTGGTAGCAGATGAACTTTCAATGGCTCCTAATTTTCAGTGACTCCCAGAATTCATGTCCCATTCAAGCCCTGCCCCTTAAGGGTGGCCTGGTCTACTATGACTTACTACAAACTAGAATGGATCTAACCAATACAATCTACTTGTCACATCAGACTGTAGATTCTGCTGGCTCTTACCCTCTCTGCACACACGGAACTGAAAGCTATCTACAACCACCAGCTTGGAAACAGACCCTTAAGACTCCTACACATCAGTAGCAACCTCCCAACAGACTGTGACTCCGCCAAGCTGAGTCTCTTCTGGCCCCCAAACTACCTGAGGCAGTGAGCCTGCATCGCTCTGAATGCCCAAGCTGTGGGAAGTTCATAGCGACAATAGCAACCCAGTTGGTACCACAGCGATGAAGCCTTCTTCAGGCTAGGTCCCAGCTGACCTAATGACAATGGATATGAACACCAAGTAAGGCTTGGGTATTTAAAGCCACAGGCCATCTGAGCATTACTGACGCCTACTTATGTGTTCTGACTTGTCTGACTTGTACAGAAGGCAGAGCCTTCTGTTCTGCCTGCCTGGCTCCCACGTCGATGAAGAAAATATCCCATTAGCGCTGTCACCTGGAGTATGCGTGGATTCAAAACTTGATTTTCAAATCCTGCTCCCACCTCCAAATTAATATTCAGAAAATAATCTCTATGTCTTTTACCTTTTCCAGGTTTAAAATATAACCCTGTCAAGGACCCATAAAACCCCACTTTGAAGTACAGTGCTAATGCGATGGCAGGTTTCAGAGGAGTTGTCTCAAAATCTAAAACAGCTAACTCCGGGTCTGAGGAAATAACAGCAGCCTCCCTCTCTGCTCCGTGATTTGCCTTTCTGACACCCTGCGGTTAGCAGGAGGTTAATTAGACACAATTGCCACTCTGTAGCGCTGCCTGAGGGCACAACACAGTGGGCCAATTTGGAGTCAACTGTGTCTTAGAAACACCCTGGGAGATACCAGCTTGAGATTTCCAGCCAGTTTAAAACAGACTCCTTTACAGACCCATAGGCTCTATGGGACTTTAGGCTTGTAGCATAACCCTAATTGGTCTGAAGTTTCCTCGGCAAGAGGCGGTTCAAGGACGAAACGAAACACAAAGTCAACTTTTTGATGTGTTTACTTCTTGGCTCCCAGGCACAATGAAAGTGCTGATATCCAGCCCTCTTTTCTGCAGACACTCCGGGATGTACTCTCACAGTTAGACCAGCAATGACACAGAAAGCAAATGTAAATGAAGAAAATTCTACCGGAGACAACTTAGCCCTGGGCACTCCAGACAACCTGGTTGACGACAGGGACAGGTCAGCACACCCTGACCAGGAAAGCATTGCTCACCAGGCAGGCCATCCTCCGGCTTCCACTTTCCAGTCCTGCCCTCTCCACCATCTTGGCTATTGTAACAAAAAAATGCTTTAAGTCAAGTGGATGAAAACACCAGAAATTTCTTCCCCTGGGGCTGGAGATGCGGAGGATCCATTCCCATGCTGTTCTTCAGTTGGGAGCTTCCATTCTAAAAAGAGAGCAGCTGCCCTTGGCTATCTTGTAAGGGACTGGCCATTCATGGAGACCCTGCTCTCCTGATGTAGTCACTGCAGAGACCTCAGCTCTGGATGCTAGACAGAGTCTTGCTACACAGCCCACTAGAGGCTCAGGCTTAGCATCCTGCCAAGGGCTGAGATTATATAGAAAGTTTATATAGAAAGTTTGAGTAGAAACGAATATTTAGACCATAGCAACTCATATCCCAAGATGGTCTAAGCATGCTCATCACTTGACTACACGTTCTTTTTTTTTTTCTTTTTTTCTTTTTTGGGACAGGATTTCTCTGTACAGCATTGGCTGTGCTGTGCTGGAACTCACTCTGTAAACCAGGCTGGCCTCGAACTCAGAAATCCGCCTGCCTCTACCTCCCAAGTGCTGGGATTAAAGGTGTGCGCCACCACCGCCCGGTTGGCTACATGTTCTTTACTCTATGGAACTTTCAGACCAGGCCATTTCTCCCTTCCTGATTGACTGGCCAGTTAGACTGAGGCCCTTGGAGGAGACAGGTTAGATCCCAGTCACAGCCAGCTCATCCACTTGTGAATTTAATCACATTACCTCTCTAAAACTCCTCTTGCCCCAGAGGAGGACAGTACCTCCTGAGCAGCAGGGAGAATTAGATGAGACAATAATACTTTTTGATCCTTGACCCAGATGGGCATGTCAAGGGTTTTTATTTTGTTTTGTTTTGTTATTTGGTTTGTTGTTGTTGTTGTTTTTACCATTTTTGTTTTTTCTATCCCTATTATTTAACAGCTAATTGCATTAACTTCTGAAATCTCCAGGAAAGTGTTAAGCTTTTTTATATTCGTATCTTGCTCTTGGCTCTCTTCTGCTCTCATGCCACCTGTCATTCTGGCTCCTGTCCTGCTCAGGCCTAGCACATCTTATGGTGAAGATGCTGATGACATTCGGCTCACATGGACTGCTGCAGCGACTTGCTCCCCAGGGGGACTTGACTCATTAAATGATTGATGGGCCACACAATGAAGAGATCACCAGAGCATTGATCTCTCTGGCTGTGCCGAAACATGATGATTTTCATTGATGCGGATTTTAAGTGAGAATGTGGAAATGAATAACGAATTTCTCAAGAGCTGCGGGTTGGAGCTACTCAGTGTGCTCGGCTTAATGAGACGACAGTCATTTGCTTCTTCCTGTCTTACTGCTTTTAGGCATATTCCTGTGAAAGTCTGTTTTTCAGGGGTTTTCCTGGAGAATATGCATCCTGGAGTGGGGTATGAAAGGCTGGATCCTCTTTACATATTCATAAACGGGGAACAGAAACTTGAGACCCCCAGGAGAGGTAAACTCAGTCAGGAGGTCTACAGGCGTTCTCTTCCCAGAAGGGAACCTCCTTCTGAGGCTCTGGGAAGGAACAAGCTTGTCAATGAGGCACTTATGTCCTAGAATCATTCCGAATCAAGAATAAAGTTCTGTATGCAGATAAAGTAGGATTAGTTAGTTATACGGACTAATATACTAATATATACTAACTTCTAATATTTTTCAGTGTGACAGCAATTCTAATCTTTGGGTACTGGGTTTGAAAAAGATTGTTCCCAGGACTTCCCCTCAGGGAGCGGTGGCCCAGAGCTTCTGCTCAGCTAGCTTTGAGTCTAGAGAGGAAATGGAGTTACAGGACACAGCAGAGCCAGCCTGAGCAGGGCGTGGCCAGCCTGAGCAGGGCGTGGGTTGACATAAAGGCCCAGGCAGGCTGGGCTGTGCTACCACCTTGCCTTTGTACTCTATAGGAGGTAGATTTATGTTAAAATATCTCTGCTGCCCTCAGCATTAGTTTTAAAATGCCATAAATGTCCACAGAGGTTGCTTGCAGCCTGTGTCTCCAGCAGAGACATCACTGCGGTTTCTTACATCAGCCATTCTCCTCCTGGTCCTACTCTTGCTTTTGTCTTTTTTTTTTTTTTT
>JADRCD010226640.1:6883-26534 GCA_019843815.1 Montemys delectorum
AGAGAGAGAGAGAGAGAGAGAGAGAGAGAGAATAGAGAAGCAGAGGCCAGCCATGGCTACATGGAAAGAGAGAGGAAAGGAGTGGGAGAGAGGGAGAGCAAGAGGGTAAGAGAGGCAATAGCTTAAGAGCATGATATATACTTTTAAATCACATATTGAGGTATTAGTACATTGACATCATAATTTTATAGACTCAACCTAAGCAGTGTGGACATTATTTTCTCTTTGCAAAATCTTGTAGAAGAGTGTTTATTCTCTTTTACCTTAAATATAATGACAGTGTATTTATAAATAAATATACATTTTTTACTTGACATTCAAGGATGTTTATTTGTTTGTTTGCTTGTATTTTTAATGTGTATATGGAGAGGTGTGTGAATGTATAAGGTTTATTGTCCAGAGAGTATGGTCAGGTTTTTCTATTTTCTTCACCTAACTTTAATACTATCACATAGATCTTGAAGCAGCCCACATATGTGATGCTTGCTAGACAATGGGCATTCAGTATGACACATATATCTGTCCCCACAATCTGAGACACATACACCCATACCTACTATTTATGCAGTTCCTGTGGTGCTGAACTATAGTTTCCAAGGTTGTACTGCAAGTATATTATTCACTGAGACATCTCACAACTCTGAACAAACATAATTTATTTTTATCATGTAGGCTTTTATTTGATTTTACTTTTCTCTTTTTCTTCTTTTTTAGATATTTTCTTTATTTAAATTTCAAACGTTTTCCCCTTTCCTGGTTCCCCTCTGAACAAAAAAAAAATCTATTCCCTCCCCCATCTCCCTGCTCACCAACCCACCCTCTTTATTTTTCTTATGAACATTTAAGAAAATATTTGACTAAAAAGATATATAAACATAGAACTTGTAGCATAGTTTCATGACTCATTGTTATTTCATATGCTTGGTATAAAAGTGTGAGATAAGAACTGACCTTATCATATAAATTATTTTATGGGACAAGGTTAAGTGTAAGTAAAAATAAAAAAGAATGAAACAAATCTTAAACATCATGAAGTTAAAAGTGATTCAAGATCTGGAACAATAATTTCATATGCAGATGTTTTATATTCCAAAATAAAAAAATATAATAATGGCTCCATGGCACAAATTCTGCTTCAAAATATATAACAAAGTTCTTCAGTTTTGAGGAAAAATATGTAAATGTCAATTTTTTTTTCTATTTTATGTAGGGTAAAAGTTGAAAGTTACCACTCATGCTCAAAATATTTTATCAACTATTGACAATAGTCTTTCTTCTAGGACTTCTCTTAAAAAGTAGAAACAAAGAATACAGTACTTAAATAAATCTGAATTTTTCTAAGGGTATGTGTCTAACTGTAAACATTATCGATGTCTGCAGACATCTATAGAGTCATTATGTATGCAGAAGAAATTATCAAACATCTTATATCTTTATATGTCTATGAGTAAGATGAACAATACTTCATTTGCTAGATCTAATCTTGATAATCTGGGCTGTGTTGTCTTCATAAATTATTAATAAGAAGGAAATATTTTAATTGTAAGGAAGAGCTGATGTGGAGCTTAAAAAAAGGTTACTTCTCGGAAGAAAATTAAATACTGAAGAGCAAGACAATTTTAGGCAATTATAGAATTTAGCAATTGTAAATTAGAGGAAAATGGCTTTTTTTATTAGATATTTTCTTTATTTACATGTCATATGATTTCTTCTTTCCCAGTTTCCCCTCCAAAAAACAAACAAGCAAACAAACAAACAAAAACAACAAGAACTGGAAAATGGCTTTTAAATATTACTGAGAATATGAATAAATATGGTTTGCATTGTTTTTTAAAGTAATTAAATGAATGTTATTATTTGTTATCATTTAAAATACCGCAACATAATTAGCTCCATCACAATGCTTTGAAACAATGGCACTCTTGTATATTGAGATAGGGTCTCCTGAAGTCCATGTTATCTTTGAACTCCCAGTTTTCATTGACAACTTTGAATTTCTAATCCTCCTGTTTACTTTCCCTATGTGAAATATAACAACTCTATTTAAATTTTGTTTCAAATAATAAATTTAGAAGATATAATGTTTCTGAAAATTTACTTTCAATTCTGTCAGAAAAGTAATTGCATCACAATATTTCATGTACTTGTTCTAAAACATAAACTACTTTTTATGTTCCTTGTGTTATTACTTCTTCAACATAAAGTAGCTTTCCTAATTTATTTATTTTGTTTCTTAAATTCTCTCTAAAATTAAGATTTTTATATTTCCCTTCTTCATGCTTTGCTTCTTGTATTTTAGTCTAATATGGCTGAGAACTTTTTTGTTTGTTTGTTTGCTTCTTGAGACAAGGTTTCTCTGTGTAGTCCTAGCTGTCCTGGAGCTCACTACTCACTCTGTAGACCAGGCTGGCCTAGAACTCAAAAATCCACCTGCCTCTGCCTCCCAAATGCTGGGATTAAAGCCATGTGCCACCACTGGTCAGTGTAACTGAGAACTTTTAATATGCCTAAAGATCAAATTGATTTTCATAATATTGTCAGAAATTTGAAGACTTACTCTTTGTCTCAACTAGGATGGTCTCCTGAAAAGCCACACTTATTTAAAAGAAGACAATAGTCCAGAAAATAGTAGCTTTTTCAAAATGGTACAGGGGTCAACTATTTTAATATTTTATATGTATTTTTGCAAAAAATCTTTTCCATCTCATCTAATTAAATCTTCAAATTACATGCAAAAATATAATTCATGTTAAATCGTTTAAATTCCGGGCCACCCAATAACTCACAAGAGATTGTTCTTGCTGAAAGCACATGAGGTTTATTCAGGATAGGGGTCGAACACGTAGCCTAGCAGGCCAGAGGAGTTCGATCCCAAGCACAAGGAACAAGGGGGTATTTAAAGGGAAAAACCACAACCCGGGGGAGGTGTGTAAGGGGGTAACAAAGGGTACATAACATAAAAACAATGGAAAATTCCAAAGAAACCCACTCCTTAGTTGAGTCAGGGTCACAAGGAAGTCGTCCTGCACACTCATTGTCAGGAAGAATGTGGTTTTGGTCACAAGATTGTGGTTTGGTCAATGCTATTCACTTTATGGCTGACTGCTCCTAGGATTACTTAGATGACTTATATCCTGTTTCTTATTCTGGGCCCTAGCTGGAGGGGGCCTCTGTGACCAACAAGTTCCTGAAACTGGCTAGTCTACATTCCTGGCTAGCTACAGAGATTTTTCCATGCCCTTCCAGATACATTCCCACCAATATATTTTTACTAAATGCTCCTTTTTTTTTCTTAATTCTAAAATTCTCCAGCCCTACAAAAGCTTTATTGGTTGCACTGTCTATATACTCAAATACATATATGTCAAATCAGTGGATTATTGGAATCCCTTGTACACTGTGTAAGGTTGTTTTTGTATGGAGCATCCTAAGTGCATTGTAAACACCTATTTGACCACCTTTTGATTGGTTTAATAAAGGGAATGGGGGAACTTCTGGACAAAGATATGAACTTTGGGAAAAAATATAAGGCATGTGGGGTTCACCTGTCAAAGGCAGAGAAAGAAACAAGTGCAGGTACTGGAGAGAGACAATGACCCATGTGACAAAACATAGATTACTGTGAACTAGTTAATTTTGGTTATATTAGCTAGTTGGGAACAAGAAAGCTAAGGCTAAGCTTTTATAAGAAATAAAATGTCTCTGTGTCATTACTTGACTGACTGGTGTGTCAAGACAGTCTTGCGATACTGGATTAATAATACAAACTGAAAATAAATTACAAAATTTGCCACAGACTGGGTTTCTGA
This sequence comes from Montemys delectorum, assembly GCA_019843815.1. Taxonomy (NCBI): domain Eukaryota; kingdom Metazoa; phylum Chordata; class Mammalia; order Rodentia; family Muridae; genus Montemys; species Montemys delectorum. The sequence continues at coordinate 10,693 of JADRCD010226640.1, forward strand.
GGGGTGATGAAAGTTCTGACCAGGTGTGCAAGGTATTTGGCGGGTGATAAATACAGTTGACACAAAGAAGTGTGTTATCTGAATATATTTCTTAAAAATAGCATGAGGCTTTTACAGTCATTGCAAAAGAGGAATGAGAAATCTGGCAGCTCAGTAGTCAAGGTACATCTGAGGCCATCTAAAATACACTAGGTCTATAAACAGCAGCCATCTCCTCTGGACTGGTGCAGCACCCCGGGCTCCGAGCATGCTCGGGGCCACATGGCCCTGGTTGGAGTCCCGGGGAGGCTGTGTGTGTCAGCCAGGAGGAGAGAGGCTCAAATCTTGAAGCTCAAATCCCCAAGGCAGACTGCTGCACACTGTCTCACACACACACTCTCTGTTCAAGGTCCCACCCATCCTAGGTAAAACACCCACTATGCTAATATTTCTAGGCTAGTAGAGACACGCCTCTTGCTAATTCTTGACCTCACTTTGCCCTGGGGTAAGTCTCCCATTCTGTAAGCTTCAAGGCCCTATTCCCTTCCTTATTTCCTTAACAATGCCAGGTGCAGTTAGTTTGGATGGGTAACATTCTTTACGAAATTCCAAGCCAGGGTTTGGCTAAGATGTTGGAACATTGGTAAAGGTCAGAGAGCAATGTCTAATTTTGTCTAGCTGTTAATAAATTATATCTTGGTGAGTACCTACCATGTGAGTTTACAAGGACGTATTTGGGCTACCTCTGAGTTAGGGGTGCCAGGAGACAATGTAAGGGAAGGAGACTGGCTTCCTTGAAGCTTTCACCTCAAATACTGCTGTCACTCAAAGTCTGTGTGACAAAAATTCTCTGGAATGGGAAATTAATAGTAATGCACTCAATACTCCACATATTACCTTTAACAGTTAATATGAATCAATTTAGAATCTCTAATTTTCTTTGATATCTTCTTTATCTTTAGTGCATATATGTATGTATGTGTCTGTGGATAGAATGCCTGACATGTACACATGTGGAAGTCAGAGATCAACTTGTGGGATTAGGTTCTCTCTATTCACAGGTATGTCATGGTGATGAACCACATGCAGTCAGGTTTGGGACTAGGCATCTTTACCTGCTGAGCAATCTCACCAGCTGAGATCTGGACTTATTCATAAAAAAAAATTTAAATATTGAAATAAGCTTTTAAAGAAAGACAAGTATTCAAAATATAGAACATAATGGAAGATTTACATAAATCAGTGAACATTTGGTGAATTAAACTCCTCTGTGTCTCTATAACACATTTTCATTTTCTCTTCTTCAGTTGATGAGCATCTAAGCTGTTTCTATTTTCTGGACATTTTCAATAAAGCAGCAATGAATATGAATGAGCAGATATCTCTTATAGTAGGATATAGAGTACTTGGAGAACATATCCAAGAATGGTATAGCTGGATGGCTTGGTAGATATTTTGAAATTTTTTGAAGAAACTACATAATAATTTCCACCAATTCTGCACTAGTTTGTACTACCACTTGTGCTGAATATGGCTTCCTTTTTACTATAGCCACAATACCATGTTTTACCATTTGTTGTTTAAACTTAGTCATTCTGACTCAGGTAATACAAGTTGGATTCAGCAAAGAATTCTACTTTCAAGATGAAATGAACTCATGTCAATACACTTTATATTATTCTGGATTGTAGAAGAGAAGGAATAGTCTTGGGTTTTCATGAGTCTAGTGTCACACTTGTAATAAAAAGCAGACAAGGACTTATCAGAAAACAATAATATAAGTATATCTCAGATGAGTTTGTCTTGGGCCGTGTTATCTCTTCTGCTGATGCCTGAGGTTGTGCGACATGTTAGTTAAAAGGAGGCAATGCATAATCGTGAGATATTTTATTATAGGAAAGAGAAAATAGGCTGGTCATGACTGTGGAGAGAAAGCAAGAGACAGGAGAGGAAGGAGAGGAGAAGAGAGGAAGAGAGAGGGCAAGAAAAGAAGAGAGCAATAGAAGAAGAGAGGAAGAGAGCAGGAAAGCAGGAGAGGAAGCAAGAACAAGAGAGGAAAGCAAGAGAGAAAGAAGGCAAGAGAAAGGACAAAGAGCAATAGAGGAAGAAAGAAGCAAGAGAGAGGAAAGGGGGCAAACCTCTCCTTATATTGTGTGAGGTCAAGCTATCTGTCTGTGGGGTGGGGCATGCCTGGCTGAGGTGAGGTGACTGGGCGTAGGGTCCAGCTAGAATGCTGGGAGTTTGGAGCATTGTCTACATGGCTCAGCATACATCTCCTGCTGGGGCAGATGGTAGAGGTTGTGACTGAAACAGGAGCCAGGGCCCCAGGAGTCATGGCCAAACTCCTTCTCTCCCTTGCAGGGAGAAATTATCTTCCACGGGCTCCAGAGTTACAGACCTATACTCGACTGGGCCCAGGTTTCCTGAACAGACCACTGCCCCACAAGTTTGAGCATAAAAGTTATCAAGAAGATACTTGTAAACTGAATTCAAGAACATTAAAAAACCAAACCAAAATATACAAACAAACAAACAAAACTATCTACCAAGATCATTTTGCTTCATCACAGAAAAAAGTAAATAAACCAATGGACATAATTTCTACTGTACATAAACAAAATGTAGAATAACCAGATTATTTCATTAGATTCAGAAAAGTTTTATAAAATCTAACACTTGTTTATGATAAAAGTACTATAGAATCTGGTGATACAATTGACATATCTCACCATAATGAAGAGAATCAACAACAAATGCGCAAGCAACATTGTGATAAATGGATAAAACTCAAAGCAAATCTGTTAAATCTGAAACAAGATAAGAATGTACACTTTGCCCACTCATGTTTCATTCAGTACTTCACATCATAACTAGAACATTAAGACTAGCAAAACAAATAAAGAGCAACGAGAAGAAAGATATCCTTACTTATAGACTCTATGATTTCATAATATAATACCATCCAGATTCTATAAGAATATTACCAGTTCAATGAACACATCCAGCAAAGTAGCAGGATACAAAACAGGAAAAATCAATAGCTTTCCTACATCCAAAAACCAATTACCCTACCTCAAATATTAAAACAATGAAAAATAAAAAAGCATTTCCATTTAAAATAGACTAAAATTTAAATTAAATATATTGAAGTATGTCTAACTATAGAAGTGAAATTTTGTACAATAAAACCTTTAGTCCATTAAAGAAACAATTAAAGAAAGTAGCAGAACATGGTATCTCCCAGGTTGCTAGGATAAGTATTGTGGAAAATGACCAATCTACAAACATCAATCTATAGATCAATATAACTGCTATCAAAATTTCGATGCAATGTATACCTAAAATTGTAAAAATAATCTTTAATTTTATATGGATAGATAAAAGATCAATATGGCCATGCACTTCTGAACAATTAAACAAGCTCACAAAGGCAAATATTGCAACTGTCAGTACTCTGAATTTCACGTAATATTACAGAGTCATAGTAAGTTAAAAATTAAGGTACTGGCATAAAAAAATGGCATGGGTTAATGGAATCGAATTTAGGACCTACATATAGACCAAAACCTTAAAGGCACCAGAATTTTAACAAAGAAATAAAAATACACATTTGCTACACTTTGGGGAACAGTATTCATTGAAACTCTGTTCACAATGACTGGGGATAAGGAAAGATTCAAAGATAATTAGTTTATTCTTTTTTTATGTTTTAATTGGTGTGTCTTTCAAGATATTATCTCAATTTGTCAAATGAATTTTGCACATAAATTTTCCAAAGTCATTTGGATTTTCCTTCCACTATCAACTTCATCTTCAGTATTTCTACATTTTTCAGTTAAGGCCACCTATTATTTCTGTCTTCCACCTTATTTCATCTAGCTCAAATAGCATTATTTTTTGTCAAGTGACCTGCTTTTCATTTTTGTTGAATGATGTTAATGGTGATGATTTTGTTTTATCTTCTGTTATCAATATTTTTTATCCACTGTTCATGTGTTTTCCCTGTTTATTTTATATTTAATTTCTCATTATTCTAAAGAATCCAAAAGTAAATCAAGACATTTATTAATTTATTTTTCATTTTTCTTTAACAGTAGTTCCTTCTTTCACACAATGCATTCAAACTACAATTCCTAGCCCTCAACTCCTCCCAAAGTTTCTTATAACTTCGTCTCTCCCCAAGACCCAATCCTCCTCCATTTCCAGAAAAGAGAGTGCTTGCAAGAAGACAAACATGAGTCTTGAATTAAATAAATAATTAATTAATTCTAGCTGTGTGTTCCCTACCCTTTCTAGTGGTCCATGTTCCAGAGTTCACACATAGCCCTTATATTTTTAATATGTCTTGAGCAACACAATAGTTGGGCCACTACCTCTGCCAATAATTCCATGTTACTACTTACTAAATTCTACATTCTATCTTGGCTGCTCTAGACCCAGTTGGGCAGCCCTCTGGCTGCACTCTCTCAGCTCCTTCACATGGTGGTTATGTCTCTCTGATCTCCACTATTCTCAGTCATGTCATCACTCCTTTCCTCTGCATCCTGCCATCGCAGATCTCCTTCCTTCTTCTTCCTTCAGGGTTCAAGCCTGGGAAATTCCAAAAACCCACCACGGTCTGTCCTTGCCAGGTATTGGCTCTTGGTATTTTTATTTACCAGTCAGAACCAACTATGAGCAGTTTCCCAGAAGGAAAGTGTAGACACTGTGTAAGCAAGGTTTTTTTTGGGGGGGGTGGGGGAGATGTAATTAGCATTCATAATACAAGCAGGTACACAGGACAATATCAGATGCAATAAGACTAGGGAAATACCCTTATGTAGAGGTTAGACAAAGGAACTCAGTATGAGGAAAAGAATCTCAAACTCATGCAAGAGAATCAGAGATACATTTATGTGCTCCACTGTTAGGAGTCCCACAAATATACCAAGCTAAGAACTATGACTTATATGCAGAGGGCCTGTTGCAGATCCATGCAAGCCCTGTTCTTGACACCTTTGTCTCTTTGAGCCCATTTGAACCCTAATTAATTGATTCAGTGTATCATCTCCTGATGTTTTCCACCTCTTTCCACTCCTACAAACTTTCCTCCCTCACTTCTACATTGTCCTCATATCTCCTACAGAAAGGACCCAATGGAGATCTCCAATTTAGAGCTTATCAATGAATGAGATGAGCCTGTGGGCCTCTGCACTTGCTCTCATTAGCTACAGGAGAAATAATCTCATGTATTTGGATTGAAAATATGCACTGAGCTATGATTATTACAGAATGTCTTTGGGAATCATTTGTTGATTTTCCCCTCTGTGGCACTTGATACTATCCTAAGTTCTCTAGGCAAACCAGTCTTCAGTTCATGGCCACAAGGCAGTATAGGGCATGGACTTTCTCTAGTAGCCTGCCTTCAAGTTACACCAGATGTTCGTTGGCCAACTCTCCTATCTTATGTGACATCATTGTCCAAGCACATCTTGAAGGCATCACACATTATAGGTCAAGTTTCTTGTGGCTGGGTTACTGTCCATGTTCCTTTTACCATTGCCTGCAGAGTGTTTTTCCCTGCCAAAAAGATTAGGATATAGGGAAGAAGTCTTGAAATCTCTGTGTTCAAGGAAATGTATGAATGATGTTCACAGCAATAGTGTTAGGATGTCAGTTTTCTGAGAGGGACCTTCTTTTTTTTTTTTTAATTGGATATTTTCTTTATTTACATTTCAAATATTTTCCCCTGTCCAAGTCTACCCTTTGGAAACCTCCTATCCCATCCCCCTGCCTCTATGAGGGTGCTCCCCCACCCACCCACCCACTCTCATCTGGGACTTGCATTCCCCTACACTGGGGTATGGAACACTCTCAGGCCCAAGGGTTTCTCTTTCCACTGATGTCCAACAAGATCATCCTCTGCCACATATGTGGCCAGTGCCATGGGTCACTCCATGTGTATTTAGTTGGTGCTCCAGTCCCTGGGAGCTCCAGGTGTGGGGGAGGCCTGGCCTGTTGACACTGTTGCTTCTTCCATGGGGCTGCAAAACCCCTCAGCTCCTTCAAGCCCTTTTCCAACTCCCCCATCTCGGACTCCTGAACTCAGTCCAATGGATGGCTGCAATCATCTGCCTCTACATTTGTCAAGCTCTGGAAGAACCTCTCAGGAGACAGCTATATCAGGCTTCCATCAGCAAGCACTTCCCAGCATCCCCAATAATGTCTGGGTTTGATAAGTGTATATGGGATGGATCCCCAGGTGGGGCAGTCTCTAGATGGCCTTTCCTTCAGTCTCTGCTCCAAATTTTGTCTCCATATTTCCTCCTGTGAGTATTTTGTTTATTCTTTCTAAAAAGCACTGAAGCTTCCACATTTTGATCTTCCTTCTTCTTAGGCTTCATATGATCTGTGAATTGAGTCTTGGGTATTCTGATCCAATTTTGGGCTAATATCCACTTACCAGTGAGTCATCACAATCATATTTATAATAGCCAGAAGCTGAAAACAATCCAGATGTTCCTCAGCAGAGGAGTGAGTACAGGATATATGACACACTTACACAATGGAATACTACTCAGCTATCAAAAACAATGATTTCATAAAATTTGCATGGAGATGGATGGTACTTAAAAATATCATCCTCAGTGAGGTAACACAGTCACAAAAGAGAGGGGCCTTCTATCTAAGCAGCAGCCCTAGTTTATTTAGGGATCCCCACTGGACCGCCTCAGCCCACAATTAACCAAATGAAATTCAGTCCTACTAACAGAAACCTTGCCTGTCAACAAAAGATGGTCAGTTCAGACTTTGTACCCTCCATTACTAGGTGTCTTCACTAGGGTAACCATGGTAGATTCCAGGAATTTTCCCCTGAAATGGGATTCCATATCACACCCCAAATGCCACCACTCCAATTTCAGCTATTTCTTTTGACCCATTTCCTTCCTTCCTTTCCCATTACCTGATGCCTACTTCTGTCTCCATTTATTGAAGATCACTTTTTAATACATTCATCTAAATCAATATTTTCATATAAGCTCTATTTTGATCATCTCATAGTCATTTTCCTATTTTAGTGCAAAGTATGTGAAAATTTTCTTGATATTAATACACATATATACATATATACATATATATACATATACACACACATATATATATACAAATATATATATACATATATATATATATATTTGGTATTTTCGAGACAGGGTTTCTCTGTGTAGCTCTGGCTGTCCTGGAACTCACTCTGTAGACCAGGCTGGCCTTGAACTCAGAAATCCACCTGCCTCTGCCTCCCAAGTGCTGAGATTAAAGGCATGCACTACCACTGCCCAGCTGATATTAATATATATTAACTGTTGTATTTCTCACTGAGATAGTACTAAAACTTTTATTAGAATTTTGGAGGAAGGAAGATTTCACAGGTGTCTTTCTCCCATTGATATATGGAATAACCCAACCATGTATTTACTGTAGAAATGACATACCTTTTATAATTTTAATTTTATGAAATTCTGTACCCCAGAATTTGGTCTATCACAGTAGAAGCCATATAAAGCTACAAAGTAATTCATCTTATATCTCCATTGGATGTAGGAATATACAAGAGTTTATATCAAGTGTATTCTTCTTGATGAATCCAATGATTTTCTTACAATTTCCTTTTATCTACTAGACTTATTCATTCGTGAGAAAGAAGTGTTGAATTATCTAAATACATCATAACAATATACTGTTTTCTTTTTGATGCTATCATGTTCTCATAAATTCTAATATTTTGTCCTTAGTTGTACTCAAATCAATATTTACCATTTTTTCTTAGAAAATTGACCTTTATCATTGGAAAGTCACCTATTTTATGTGTGATAACTTTCTTTATGCAAAAGACTGCCGTAACTAAAATTCTTCCATCTACTCCAATTTCTCTTAGTATTCTGCATCTTCACTCATTTAATTTATATATATGTATAATAAAAATTGGTCACCTTGTAAACAACATATATTTGGATCTTGTCTTTTGATCTACTGTGACATTCTCTGTCATTTAATTGGATCATTTAGTTTAATGATACTCAAGATGAATATTAACAAGGTTAAATTAATGTCTGTCACATTTGTTGCTCTTGCTCCTTATTCTTTTTTCTGCCTTCATTATTTTTCTAACCTTCATGACCTTGAGTATACTATAGAAATATATTTTAGTTTGCTCTATTAGCATATCTCATGAATTTTTATCACATTTGCTGACAATGACCTTAGAGTTTGCAACATTCCTTTACAACAAAAAACATGTATAACCAACTTTAGCTTCTAGTGATACTGCACTCATTGTGGTTACTTCTTCAAAATGACATAAACTATGTAGTAAGACATTTCAGGAGAAAAACATTCTTCCTGTGCAAACCCGTGGGAAATTCATGGTAGAGGGTTTCAACTAAAAAAAAAGTTGTCCTTTAACCTCTTTACTTACAATTGATATGATGTACACCAATAGAGACCCAGAAAAAACTCACTCACACATGCAAAAAGGCATACACACATATCTAATATACCTATATAATGATAAATTAAAAAATAAAATAATTTATAAATTTACTTTATTATCACATTATAGTTATAGCCATTTATTTATAGTAACATGTCTCTTCTATGGCAAAATAAGTTTAATTTAATATATTTTTTATATTTTAAGACACAATGACTTTTTATGAGAATTAGGAAAAGAGTATAAAAGTCATTTCATCTTTAAAAATTTTAACATGTTTTATTTCCTTGAAATAAGACTATTTTCCCTTCTTCCTTCCCCCTCTAGCTCTCACTGACTAGTCCCTCTTACCTCTTCCATGAACTCCCATTTGTAAATTAATATTCTTTTGTTTCTCTGCTTATTCTTCTTTTACACACGTGTCACAGGTTTGTATATGTACATATGCACAAATAAAAAAAACATCCCCTGAGTTTATTTTTGTTGACGGTGTATATTTGGGTTCAAGGTTGATAACACTTTGTTCAGAAACCAATAAAATAACTAATCCTTGGAGATGATATTTTTCAACCTCTCAAGCCTGAAGTTGTCTGTCTAGGAGTAGAACGGCATGAAGAATCCTCTTTCCACCTTAAAATGTCCATTGATGTTGACATTATGTCGACATTGTTTATGAAGTACTTCCTGAGAAGGCTTCTTCACTGTAGACTTTCTTGCATTCTGGCTCTCCTGCTCCCTCTTCCCTGGTGTTCTCTGAACCATAGATGCAGCGTATATGTTTTAAATGCAAAGGTTTTTGCTGAGCCGTCCACTTTCAATTGATCTGTGCTTAACTTTGTAAAACAATATATTACTCCATTTTCACTGATTTGTAAAATTCCTCACTATATTTTAATTATTATAATTTTATCTTTAGTTATTTACTTTTTATTTTTTAGTTATGTTTCCTTTCATTTAACCTATTGCGTGTTTTTGAGCTTCCTTTTACATTTCTTCTGTGTGTGATCTGCATTGACAGAGGCCAAAGTGTCTACCACTTTTCACAAGATTCAAGGCCCTTATATAAAACCATACCACTATGTCTCATTGTTAAGACTTGATGGGAATAAAAGTGCTCAAAGAATTCTGAGACTTGCATTACAAATAATATTTCATCACAAGCCTGGATTCATTTAAATTATGTGGATTTTTTTTCTTTTTCTTCTTTTACATTTTTTATTGGATATTTTATTTATTTCTGTTTCAAATATTTCCCCTTTCCAAGTCTTCCTTTCAGAAACCCTCTATTCCCATCTCCCTGCCTCTATGAGGGCACTCCTCCACCCATCCACCCCCTCCTGCCTTCCTACCCTGGCATTCCCCTACTCTGGGGCATGGAACACTCTCAAAACCAAAGGCTTCTTCTCCCACAGATATCCAACAAGGTCATCCTCTGTCACATATGTGGCCATAGCCATGGGTCCCTCCATGTATATTCTTTGCTTGGTTGCCCATTTCCCAGGAGCTCCGGGGGTCTGGCCTGTTAACACTATAAGTTTAACATATTTTTTTCTTTCTTGATTTTATTGCATTATTTTTATTAAAAATATTTTTCATGCAATATGTTCTCATCATTTTTCCTATCCCTCTAGTCCTCTCATATCCTCCCATATCCCCTCCCCAACCATGGCTTTTTTGGTTGCTCTCAATAAAACAAACAAACAGGCAAACCAAAACCAAACCAAAACAACAAAAAACAGAATTAAGAAAAAAATAACAAAGTCGTGTTGTTATCGAATTTTTGTTATTATATCTTTAGTTCAAGGACATTGAATATATACATTCTTAGAAAGATTTCTTTATTCTTCCACATCCTATGATCTTTTCCTAGGAAATGGTGCAACCCAACAAAGATCTGTAATCCAAACTGGGAAGTCTTTGCACCATAAGTAATCTAGTCAGGATGATTTTTAAGGGCAAATGCACCATTTCCATTGATAAAAGTGTTGGTGTTAAGTCTGATGCCCTCAATTGAATCCTCTGGACCCAATTGACAAGGAAAGGATTGATTTCTTCAAGTTGTTTCTGACATTCACACATGCTTTTTGGCATGCATACATCACCTCTTAGTAAAGTCTAAAACAAAAGATGGGTTCCGATATGCTTCTCTGAATACAGGCTCTGACTGCCAACTCCAACTACAGGTGGTTGACCACTGAAGCTCAATTAGTGGAAGGAAATGCAAAATAAAACATTTTTTTTTATAAATCTTCAAATGTCTCAATGGAATCATCCCATAAATAGTTAAATAAACGTAAACAATGGAGAAACAATAATCCTTCACACACACACACGACCAGAGGCCCATCTCTTGATTAATACTGACTTCTGTCAAATTGGCAGTCTCATACTGACCATCACAGATTTCCTTCCTCAAAAATCACAGGCATTAAAGCAAGAAAAAGCAAGGAAGGCAGAAAGCAAGCAAGCGAGATCTCAGTTTTATACAACCCCAATTGACTTTCTGTGATTACTTGTGAATTTGAGGTCTTGCCAAACACCTAACTAACTGGGCAAAAACCAAGCAAACAAAAACTCCTTACATTGGAAAAAATGCCTTAACTATTTGCTGGATATTTCTCTTCCTAGGTTTAAGTATCAGTTCCTACATATAGTATATACATCCTATATAATAAGCTAGAAGGCATGGTGTTCATCGTTTTTTTAATAGGATCTTTATATTAATCCGATTTTTATTTATGGAGACAAGAATGTGTACTGAACTTTTTTCTCCTGATATTCTGACTATATAAAGGAAGATATCTTTAATATCAGTATTCATTAACTTTCTATCACTTATTAACACTTAATACTACACCAGTCTCTGTTTTGTATGTTAGTACTTTTACTTAAGTATTAACATCTGCCAAAATATGTATCTGTTAATGAACAGTTACATATAGTATATTTTTAATTTCTAATGTGGATATACTTATTTATAGTTATGTATAATGAAATCCTTGATGCTATCTCCCATTATTTATAACGAATTCCTTTTAGTTTTCACAGAGGAAGTGTTTTATTAAAGTCACATATGAAGTAAAGTGTAATGAGGATTGTAAATAAGGGGTAAATGTTCTTCTATTCTTGGAAAACATATTTTCCGTTGTCTGGTTCTATTATCAGGATACAGCTATTGCTTTTGTTCTTATCACTTATTCTTTCTTACTTTGTGATGAAACACATTTGTTGACATAAGGTGTATTTCCAGAGAAAGTTAAAATCAATAAAGGTGAAGAATGGAACTAAGTCTCTCAAGAAAAAATCATAGACAAATCTTAATGTTTTCAGGCTTCGTATTGTACTTGGGAATAAAGAGCACACCACATAGTTCTTAAAAATCATCTGAAACTTTCTTGCTATGACAGCTTGCCAAAAAAAATCAGTTTATGCTAGATTAATTTTTAATAATCTTTTGAATATTCAGATCATTCAAAAAAGACAGTACTAATTTTCATTTAGACAATGTTTTAATAACAACTTCCTGATAAAAAGTCCATAGATCATAGAGTCTGCAGTAAAAGTCATTTCTCATGCTCTCATCAATGATGTAATTGTGAAAGGAGAAAATAATGCCACTGGAGGGGGGCAGGAACAGTAGTGGATTTACTAGAAGAGCTACTGTTCAGTTTTCGCAGGATTTTAAGTGTGAATCTCAGTGTTGCTAGTTTATTTTACTGTTTTTTTTTTTTTACATAGTTCAGGCAAAAAATGGTGAAATAAGTAGAACTTTTTTTATCTGTTGTAAAAAATAACTACAGATATCATCAATAGATTTTACTGTTATTTACTAACTTCTGCAGTCTCCACTACTGCCTTTCAGTTTCCTCCAAGAAAAGACACACAGTTTATTCTAAGTTACATAAAAGATTGATAAATTTTATTTACTAGTTATAGGTTACATAAGAAATATGTGATTTAGTTTATAAAAATTTCCATGATAAAATTTCAATACCTCTATATTTTTAGTTAAAAATATAAATATGTAAAAATATATTAAAAATAGGAGAATTATTTGGAATGAAAAGCAGTACTAACAGGGCCAACGGAAGAGCAAAATGATAATGTGGGATGAAGATAATCATAGAGTACGATTTGTATATTGGAAAGGACATGATGAAACCCATTCTTATAAAAATTCTTATTATAATAATGCATAGACAAATTTAGTTAACTGCTAACAGCATTGCAAGACAGTTTGTGACCTCTATTTAGTCATGTTTTTAGTTCTTAAACTTTGATTTTAAAGGGAAAGCGAGCCTCATTCCACATAGCCCTAGTGTGGTATTTGCTATGTAGACTAGGCTGTTGACAAAGTACAGAGATCAACCCTCTACATTCTACATGCTAAGTTTAAATTTAATGGAGCATAGTACACTGTAGTGCCTGGTCTTGGTGTCTTCTAAAACACAACAAACAGAAGAAAACCAAAAACATGTAGTCTTTTAATAGTTTGCCATTGTTGTTGCTGTCTTAACTTTACCTCTTTTATTGTAAAACATGTCCTATTCACTATAGGATCTTGTCTTTTTTTAAGTGTGAGACTAGATGAAATACAGTCTTTAGGTTTTCCATTCTTTACATGACTTTTCATTTTACCTCTTTTACTTTAGTAGTAAAATACAGGTGAATTATTATCCACAATTTTGTGACTGAGTTTATTTGAAGAGAAGAAAGATACCACTATATATATGCATATGTAAATAAATATCTATTTATTTTTGCATTCTTATATAATACAAAGAAAAAATTATTCTAAGTGGTTATGTAATATATTACTTGACATATGTGGTTTTCAAATCAGCCATACCTGTATCTGTGAACTTGCTGAAAATGTAAATTCTCAGATTTTAATTTATACCTTATGCATCTAATCTCAAAATACTCTGATACAAGATATTTACATATCCCATACCAGATTTAGCATACAATTAAAACAAAACAAAACTCTATATCATTTATTTTATAGTTCTACTTCTTAGGTAACCTATTAGGTGTTTCGACAAATCTACAAGTTACCAAATCCCTGTTGTTTTACGTAGGCATCTAGTTTGGATTACAACACACAAACAAGAACAGAAATGCCATATTGCTTAAGAAACGTAATCTTAAGTAGTCAGTAACCTGCCTGCATTTATTCTAATATTTAATGGTGTTTGTGCCATAAATGGCTCTGTCAACCCAGTCATGATTTTCCAATATTAAAGAGAAACAATTTGTCAGACATGTTTTCCCATCTACACGAATTTGAGAAGCAGAAGCACCTGGGGATAAGTTTCATTTTGATTTATTGAATGATAGGGAGTTTGGCCATGGCCCAGTGCACCGCAAAAATAGAACTGAGCTTTGAATCCTTCCATGCTTTTATTCTCACTCTTAATGAAACTTGAAGATTACGAATGGTGCGAGGGGCAGACTGACAGGAGAGGGGAACAAAAGGTAAATATTGGGGAGAACAAGTACCTGCTCAATTCTGTCAATAGACATAAAATGTTTTCTTGTCCTCGTTTCAGTTTTTGTCCTTGCAGGTGTTGTGCATTAGTAACCCACACCTCTCTAGCCATCTTCAATTTTTGAAAAGTAGCCAAAGGACATTTGATTGAAATACCATTGAATTTATTAATAAAATATATTTTGAAAATGTACTCTTTACTGTTTGCATGCATTAGAAAGACAGAGAGAGATGGAGATGGGAATTGTAGTAGTTACATGTGCGGTGCTCAGAGGACTAGTTTGTGTATTTGGTTCTCTCCTTTAGTCTTTCGACTGGTTCTAAAGTCATCAGTCTTGTACAACAAGCTCCTTGGCTTACTGAGACATCACAAGGCCCTGTAAACTGTCATAGAAACTTTGAACACTTGTGTGGAGTTATTTTGTCTTCATTGCAAAATGTAGAGAGTAATCTATTCGGCTACATTACGGAAGTATACAGTGATAAAGACATAATCAGTGGATAATGAGTGGAGAACTTAAGATGGTGCACGTGGTTGTCTCTTCCAGAGTCACAATTATGACAAAATACACTGTTCTACATACGGAAGGCAGTGAAATTAGGTAAGGCTGAGGGTTTTCAACTTGTTCTTATGTAAACACTAATAGTGAAAAGCATTTGTACTTCTATGAAATTTTGTACGGTCGATGAGGAACAATGACAATTTTGTGATTTATAAACCATCAGTTTTTCTTTCTTTTTTTATTCATTTATTTGTTTACACTCCAGATTTTATCCATCCCCCATCCACCCTCTGAATGTTCAACATTCTATACCTTCTCCTTACCCCACTGTCTCCACGAGGATGTCACTTCCCCACCCCACCTACTCAAACAGACCTCTAAACTCCCTGAGTCCTTTAATCACTTCAGGGTTAGATGAATCATCCGTGAATGAACACAGACTCGGAAGTCCTTGGCTGCATATGTGTTGGGGGCCTCATATCAACTGGTGTATGCTTCCAGGTTGGTGTTCCAGTGTTTGAGAGATCTTGGGGGTCCAGATTAATTGAGTCTGCTGATCCTCCTACAGAGTCACCCTCCTCCACACCTTCTTCTAGCCTTTCCCTAACTCAACCACAGGAGTCAGCAGCTTCTCTCCATTGGTTGGGTGCGAATATCTGCATCTGATGCTTTCAGCTGCTTTGCGTGTCTTCAGGAGTATGGTCGTGCTAGGACTCTTTTTGTGAGCACTCCATAGCTTCAGTAATAGTGTCAGGCCTTGGAACCTCCCCTTGAACTGGATCCCACTTTGGGCCTGTTGCTGGACCTTCTTTTCCTTAGGCTCCTCTTAATTTCACTCTCTGTGGTTCTTTCGGACAGGAACAATCATGGGTCAGAGTTTTGACTGTGAAATGGCAATCCCCTCCCTCATTTGATGCCCTGCATTCCTGCTGGAAGTAGGCTCTAGAAGTGTCCTCTCCATACTGTCTGGCATTTTATCTAAGGTCCCTCCCTTTGATTCCTGAGAGTCTCTCACCTCCCAGGTCTCTGGTACATTCTGTAGAGTCCCCACAACCTCCTACCTCCTGAGGTTGCCTGATTCAATTCTTTCTGCTGGCCCTCAGGACTTCAGTACTTTTGCCTCACCCAATACTAGATGAGGTTCCCCTCTCCCTCTCCACCCTGTCCACTTTCTCTCTCAGATTCTTCCCCTACTCCCCACTTATGATTTCTTTCTTCTTCCTCTCTAACGGGACTGAGGAGCCCTCACTTGGGCCTTTCAGCTTGTTGACCTTTTCAAGTTTGGTGGACTGTTTCTTGAGTATTCTGTACTTTTCTTTTCTTTTCTTTTCTCTTATTTCTTTTTCTCTTGATTTCTTTCTTTCTTTCTTTCTTTCTTTCTTTCTTTCTTTCTTTCTTT
>JADRCD010226640.1:33931-65586 GCA_019843815.1 Montemys delectorum
AGAGAGAGAGAGAGAGAGAGAGAGAGAGAGAGAGAGAGAGAGAGAGAGAGAGAGAGAAAGAGAGAGAGGAGAGAACAAAGAGCAAAGAAGAGAGAGAGCAAGAGGGTAAGAGTTAGAGGGAGAGGGGTAAGAAAGAGGGGAAGCAAGAGCGAGGAGGGAATAAGAGAGTGAGGAGGGGACAAACCACACCTTTTATTGTATGGGACGTGGCATGCCTGGCTTTTGGTCAGATGACTGTGTGTAAGGTCCAGCTAGAATGCTGGGAGTTGGAGGCAATGTCTGCCTGATAGAGTACACATCTCCTGCAGGGGCAGCTGTGAGGGGTCTGGGCTGAAATCTGAGCCATGGTCTCAGGAGCGATTCACCAACCACCTTCTGTCCCTCTGAGCAAATGCTCAGTAGGTCTCTGGGGTTCAAAGTAGTTTGCTCTACTGGACTTTGGCTGTCAGAACTGCCCCATTTCCATTCCTCTGTTTTAGGATATCTGAGTTGTTTTCAGTTCCTGGCTATTATAAATAAGGCTTATATGAACATAATGGAGCATGTGTTCTTATTACATGTTGGAACATCTTCTGGGTATATGCCCAGGAGTGATATAACTGGTTCCTCTGGTAGAACTATGTCCAATTTCCAGAGGAAGCACAAAACTGGTTTTCAGAGTGTTGTACCAGCTTGCAATCCCACCAGCAATGGAGGAATGTACCTCCTTTTCCACAACCTCTCCAGCATCTGCTGTCACCTGAGTTTTTTATCCTAGCCATTCTGACTTATGTGAGGTGGAATCTCAGAGTTGTTTTGATTTGCATTTCCCTGATGACTAAGGATGTTGAACATTTCTTTAAGTGCTTCTTAGCCATTCAATATTACTCAGATTAGAATTCTTTATCTCTGTACCCCATTTTTAATAGGGTTATTTGATTCTCTGGAATCTAACTTCTTGAGTTCTTTGTATATATTGGATATTAGCCCTCTATCAGATATAGGATTCATAAATTTCTTTTTGGTTGTCCTTTTGTCCTACTGACAGTGTTTTTTGCCTTACAGAAGCTTTGTAACTTTATGAGGTCCCATTTGTCAATTCTTGATCTTAGAGCATAAGCTATTGGTGTTCTATTTAGGACATTTTCCCCTGTGCCCATGTGCTCGAGGCCTTCCTCAATTACTTTTCTATTAGTTTCAGTGTATCTGGTTTTATGTGGAGGTCCTTGATCTACTTGGACTTGACTTTGTATAAGGAGATAAGAATGGATTGATTTGCATTCTTCTACATGCTAACCACCAGTTGAGCCAGCACCATTTGTTGAAAATGCTATCTTTTTTCCAATGGATGGTTTTAGCTCCTTTGTCAAAGATCAAGTGGCCATAGGTGTGTGGGTTAATTTCTGGGTCTTCAATTCTATTTCATGGATCTACTTGCTTGTCACTGTACCAATACCATGCAGTTTTTATCACAAGTGCTCTGTAGTACAGCTTAAAGTCCGGGATGCTGATACCACCAGAGGTTCTTTTATTGTTGAAAATAGTTTTCAAAATCCTGAATTTTTTGTTATTCTAGATGAATTTGCAAATTGTTCTTTCTAAGTCAGTGAAGAATTTAGTTGGAATTTTGATGGAGGTTGCATTGAATCTGTAGATTGCCTTTGGCAAGATGACCATTTTTACTATATTAATCCAGTCAATCCAGAAGCAGGGAAAATCTTTCCGTCTTCGGAGATGTTCTTCAATTTCCTTCTTCAGAGACTTGAAGTTCTTGGCAAACAGATCTTTTACTTGCTTAGTTAGAGTCACACCAAGATATTTTATATTATTTGTGACTAATGTGAAGAATGTTATTTCCCTAATTTCTTTCTCAGCCTGTTTATCCTTTGTCTAGAAGAAGGCCACTGATTTGCTTGAGTTAATTTTATATTCATGTACTTTGATGAAGTAGTTTATCAGGTTTAGGAGCTCTCCAGTGGAATTTTTAGGGTCACTTAAGTATACTACCATATCATCAGCAAGTAATGATAATTTGACTTCTTCCTTTCCAATTTGTATCCCTTTGTTCTCCTTTTGTTGTCTAATTGCTCTTGCTAGGAATTTAAGTACAATATTGAATAGGCAGGGAGAGAGTGGGCAGCATGGTCTAGTCCCTGATTTTAGTGGGATTGCTTCAAGTTTCTCTCCTTTTAGCTTGATGTTGTCTACTGGTTTTCTGTATATTGCTTTTACTGTGTTTAAGTATGTGCCTTGAATTCCTTATCTTTCCAAGACCTTTATCAAGAAGGGATGCTGGATTTTGTCAAATGCTTTCTCAGCATCTAATGAGATGAACATATGGCTTTTTCTTTGAGTTTGTTTCTATAGGGAATTACATTGATGGATTTCCACATATTGAACCATCCCTGCATCCCTGGGATGAAGCCTACTTGATCATGATGGATTATCGATTTGATGTGTTCTTGGATTTGGTTTGCAAGAATTTTACTGAGAATTTTTACATCTATACTCATAAGGAAAATTGGTCTGAAGTTTTCTTTCTTTGTTAGGTCTTTCTGTGTTTTAGATATAAGACTAATTGTGGCTTCATAGAACGAATTGGGTAAAGTACCTTCTGTTTCTATTTTGTGGAATAGTTTGAGGAGTATTGGTATTAGGTCTTCTTTGAAGGTCTGATAGAAATCTGCACTAAACCCATCTGGTCCTGGGCTTTTTTTGGTTGGGAAGCTATTAATGACTGTTTCTATTTCATTAGCAGATATGGGGCCGGTTAGATCATTCACCTGATCTTGATTTAACTTTGGTACCTGGTCTCTGTCTAGAAAATTTTCCATTTCATCCAGGCTTTCCAGTTTTGTTGAGTATAGGATCAAATCCTTTTGTAGTAGGATCTCATGATTTTTTGGATTTCCTCAGTGTCTGTTGTTATGTCTCCCTTTTTCATTTCTGATTTTGTTTATTAGGATGCTGTTTCTGTGCCCTCTAGTTAGTCTGGCTAAGGGTTTATCTATTTTGTTGATTTTCTCAAAGAACCAGCTCCTGGTTTGGTTGATTCTTTGTATAGTTCCTTTTCTTTCTATTTAGTTGATTTCAGTCCGGAGTTTGATTATGTCCTACCTTTGATTCTTCTTGGGTGAATTTGCTTCTTATTGTTCTAGAGTTTTCAGATGTGCTGTCAAATTGCTTGTGTATGCTCTTTCCAGTTTTTTGTTTGTTTGTTTGTTTTATTTTTTTGTTTTTGTTTTGGAGACACTTAAAGCTATTAGTTTTCCTCTTAAAAGTGCTTTCATGTTTGGGTATGTTGTGGCTTCATTTTCATTAAACTCTAGGGAGTCTTTAATTTCTTTATTTCTTCCTTGACCAAGTTATTATTAAATAGAGTATTGTTAAACTTCCGAGTGTATGTGCACTTTCAATTGTTTATGTTGTTATTGAGGAGCAACCTTAGTTCATGGAGATCTAACCGGATGCAAGGAATTATATCAATCTTCTTGTATTTGTTGAGGCCTGATTTTTGAGCAATTATATGGTCAATTTTGGAGAAGCACCATGAGGTGCTGAGAAGAAGGTATATCCTTTTGTTTTAGGATAAAAAGTTTATAGAGATCTGTTAAATCCATCTGTTTCATAACTTCTGTTAGTCTCACTGTGTCTTTGTTTAGTTTCTCTTTCCATGATTGCAGAGAGTGGGGTGATAAATCTCCCACTATTATTGTGTACAGTGAAATGTGTGCTTTGAGCTTTAGTAAAGTTTCTTTTATGAATGTAGATGCCCTTACATTTGGAGCATAGAGGTTCAGAATTGAGAATTCATCTTGGTAGATCATATCTTTGATGAATATGAAGTGTTCTTCCTTTATTCGATATTAGAATGGCTACTCCAGCTTTTTTCTTGGGACCATTGGTTTGGAGAATTGTTTTCCAGCTTTTTATTCTGAGATAGTATCTGTCTTTTTCACTGAGGTGGGTTTCCTATATGCAACAAAATGTTGGGTCCTGTTTACATACCCAGTCTGATAGTCTATGTCTTTTTATTAGGGAATTGAGTCCGTTGATATTAATAGATATTAAGGAAAAGTAAGTGTTGCTTCCTGTTATTTTTGTTGTTAGAGTTGGAATTATGTTCATGTTGCTATCTTTTTTTAGTTTTGTTGGAAGATTACTTTCTTGCTTTTTCTAGGATATAGTTTCCCTCCTTGTGTTGGACTTTTCCATTTATTGCTCTTTGAAGGGCTAGATTTGTGGAAATGTATTGTGTAAATTTGGTTTTCTCATGGAATATTTTGGTTTCTCCGTCTATGGTAATTGAGAATTTTGCTGGATATAGTAGCCTGGGCTGGAATTGATGTTCTCTTAGGGTCTGTATCACATCTGCCCAGTATCTTCTGACTTTCATAGTCTCTGGCAAGAGGTCTGGTGTAATTCTGATAGGTCTGCCTTTACATGTTACTTGTTCTTTTTCCCTCACTGCTTTTAATATTCTTTCTTTGTTTTGCGCATTTGATGTTTTGACTATTATGTGGTGGGAGGATTTTCTTTTCTGGTCCAGTTTATTTGGAGTTCTATAGGCTTCTTGTATGTTCATGAGCATCTTTCTTTAGGTTAGGAAAGTTTTCTTCTATAATTCTGTTGAAGATATTTACTGTCCTTTTAAGATGGAGGTCTTCAGTCTCTTCTATACCTATCATCCTTAGGTTTGGTCTTCTCATTGTGTCCTGGATTTCCTGGATGTTTTGGGTTAGGAACTTTTTGCATTTTGTGTTTTCTTTGACTGTTGTGTCAATGTTTTTTATGGTATCTTCTGCACTTGACATTTCTCTTCTGTCTCTTGTATTCTGTTGGTGACACTTGCATCTATGGTTCCTGACTTATTTCCTAGGATTTCTATCTCCAGAGTTGTCTCTCTTTGTGATTTCTTAACTGTTTCTACTTCCTTTTTTAGGTCCTGGATGGTTTTATTCAATTCCTTCACCTATTTGGTTGTGCTTTCCTGTAATTCTTTAAGGGATTTTTGTGTTTTCTCTTTAAGGTCTTGAACCTCTTTACCTGTGTTCTCTTGTATTTCTTTAAGGGAATTATTCATGTCCTTCTTAAATTCCTCTATCATTATAGTGAGATATAATTTTAAATCCATATCTTGCTTTTTTTGGTGTCTTGGGATATCCAGGACTTGCTGTCGTGGGAGTACTAGATTCTGATGAAACTAAGTAGTCTTGGTTTCTGTTGGTAAGATTCTTGTGTTTGCCTTTCACCATCTGTTGATCTCTGATATTAAATGTTCTTGCTGTCTCTAACTAGAGCTTATTCCTCCTGTGGGTCTATAAGCCCATGTCAGCACTTCTGGGAGATCACCTCTCCTATGGTAGAACCCATGCACAGAGGGCTGTGAATCAGTCATCCTTCCTGATTTCTGGGGTCAGAGCGCACCCTGGAGGCAAGTTCTTCACTGGGGGAGAAGGGGCAGAGAGGGCTGTGGATCTGCTGCCCTCTAGGGAGCCACTGTTGATATTTTAAAAATACTTTCTACACATCAAGTTTATAAATCCAATTTTATTAATTTGTAAGTATTTTAATTTAATTTTAGTTGTTTTCATACTGGTGAATATTTTGTATGTATTTTGAATTATGTAAGATTTTTAGTGTAATTTTGATCTTTATTTTTGAGAAAAATATGTATTGAATTCTCTTGATTCTTATTCAACATTAAAAATTTGTTTAATTTATAAGATAATATACAATAAATGTTGTGGATAACTTTCTAATCATAATTACATTTTCATACATGTGATCAAGCATATAATATTCAATATACTTCAATAATTAATAATTGGAGAAATTTTAAATGAATATTCTAAAGATATTTTGGACTTTACCTTTATATGTTTATTAGAAAATTTTATCAGCATATCCTGACTTTATGTAATAATTGGGGCCTGAGTATGGTGCAAAAGCAGTTTCCCAATGTTTGAATCCTTCATGAAGTGAATGGTGCACTCATTTTAGGTTCCTCAACATCAATGACATTCACTTTACAGAGACACTGATTCAATACTGTGAGATGAAATCTTATAAGTGACTCCTTTGACATTCTAATTAATTTTTTTTTTCGAGACAGGGTTTCTCTGTACAGCCCTGGCTGTCCTGGAACTCACTCTGTAGACCAGGATGGCCTCAAACTCAGAAATTCACCTGCCTCTGCCTCCCAAGTGCTGAGATTAAAGGCGTGCGCTACCACTGCCAGGCTCTAATTAAAACTTATGTACACTTGTTATCATTGTAACCATTTCATAGTTTTGGCCTCTAAATAGGTGCACCTAAAGATTGTTTATAGAAGTGGTAAAATGTTTGTACTTTTAAATTCTATGTTTTAAAGGATTTTTAGATATTATTTGTAATATAGTTTTAAATTATCATGAAAATAGTTTACTTATGAATTATTCATATTTAGTATATGTTCATTTCTATGTAACTATAGAATGCATATTCAATAGAATTGTTTTATTTTGATATTTCTACTCCTCTCATCACACTCACCTATCGCCATGCTGGGTCCTCACCTTCTATTTTTCATCCTCTTTATTGACTTCTCCTTCCCCCAATATTGATCTACAAAATACTCACTTTTTATTATTTTACTTTTCCACTGTGTATATATTGTAAATATATACATATATTATGTACCTAATATATGTATATAAATTATACCTGATTCATCATATATGTATATGTATATATATGTGTGTGTGTACATATATATCCATATATATATATACATAATTTATAGTATAACAAAGTATAGATGCTTTAGTGTATTCTTAAACTATAAACATTTTCTTCAAAAGGAACTATTCTTTGGAACTGAAGTATACACAACTTTTATCTATTAAAATTTTTATTTCTCTGAGGTTAAGCCATAGTTCCTGTTTGGATTTCATTCAAGTAGAATTATACTTAATATTTATTCAATATCATGCTTTTGAGATCTTCTTATGTAGAAATTGGGACTCTTCAATATTTTGTCCATATTTTATCACATTGACAATTGCACACAGGTAATTGATCCCATTCTTTAATTCTGTTTTTAGAAAGTTGCACTCCTTTGGACAGAGTACATAAAAATTAGTTGGTTCCCTCAGCACTAATTGGACTCAGTGTTATGAATTGCAATTTAAAAATAGGACATAAATTTGGGAGAGGGGTGAATCAGATGGAATGAGTGCAGTCAAAGGACATAATAGTGTATGGATATTATCAAAAAATACTTTGAAAAATAAACAAAATTTTCAAAAATAAATGTTTTTAACATACTCTTGTTACATATAGTACTGAAACAAAAATAATATGAATCAGAATGCATTATATCATCTTTAGTGGATACAAATACATTATATAGATTAGGCTATAAATTTTTCCTTTCTTATTCATATTTAATACTTCATTTGTTTTATATTCATTTTACAATTTGTTTATCATCCAAAAGGGTAAATATGTTAAACTCAAAAGCTAAAATTTTTGTTAGAGAAAAAATAGGCAAATAAATACAGAGCATTGCTGATTGTAAAAGAAATTAAAAATAACAACATCAATAGTAATGCTTTAAAATTACATTACCAAGTTACTTGTTAAAAAACTGTAATATTGCACAGTTGAGAACCCTAGAAGTCTGCCTTATGATCTAGTTAACAAAGATATTGTACACATTTGATACGTTTTGTACCTCTGAGTCTACTAATTACTCTCAAATTCAAGGTGAAGCCTTGGATGATAAATTGAAGTTAGACTTTGTTAATTTGAGGTCATAGTATAGAAGCAATTTCACTGCCCCTGCCCTTGTCCCTCAGGAAGAAAGCTTCACATACTTTCTTTGAACTACCTGGGAAGAATTTGAGAAAGCCAAGAATAATAAAAAGGGCCCTGTCCTCCAAATATCAAGGAGCCTTATCCTATTATGAACATGGTTTTAATCACACAATACCAAAAAGAAAGGTGATATCAGGTTGTAGCTCCATATTTATTTTTCCAACCAAGGTTAGAATGAGATAGAAAGGACCAATTTATTTTATTTTTTATTATTAATAATTTTAATCGTTTATATTTCAAATGATATCCCCCTTCCTGGTTTCCTCTCCACAAAGGACAACTCCTCCATCCCATCCTCCTTCTCCCTCCTCCCCTTTGCCTCTATGGGGTTGCTCCTTTATTCACTCACTCACTCCTGCCTTCACAGGACCAAGAGCCTCACTTCCCACTGATGCCAGATAAAGCCATCCTCTGCTACTAATACAGAGGCAGATTCTCACAGTCAACCATCAGATTGAGCTCAGGGATCCCAATCAAAGAGCTAGGGGAAAGACTGAAGGAGATTTCAACCCCATAGGAAAAACAATGTCAACTAACCAGACAACCCAGAGCTCCCAGGGGCTAAACCACCAAGGGTCACTTTTTTTTTTGTCTCATTCTCCATTTTCTCTTTTTTAAAGCTATGCATATACAAATCTGTGCTTAAAAAACGAGTATAAAATCTAATAAAAAGAACCGAGAAAACTAAATCAGTTGTGTGTGTGTGTGTGTGAGTGTGTGTGTGTGTGAGTGTGTGTGTGTGAGTGTGTGTGTGTGTGAGTATGTATGTATGTGAGTGTGTGTGTGTATGAGTGTGTGTGTGTGTGAGTGAGTGTGTGTGTGTGAGTGTGAATATGTGTGTGTGTGTGAGTGTGTGTGTGTGTGAATGTGTGTGTGTGTGAGTGTGTGTGTGTGTGTGTGAATTTAGACCTAGACTGATTATAGTTATGCAAACTGGCTAGCACAAATTTTGCAGAACAACTACAAAGATAACAAAACCTCAAATCACAAAGAGAAATTATAGATACAAATAATATTATACAGATAATGAGGAGATATCAAGTCACATGGTTGTAACAAGCACACAATCAGATACCTGAGGACAAATAAATTATGACAAATCCAATGGTAAAATGTAAGTCAACACAAGCTGTCTTTGAAAATTACTATAATAAATCTGGCTAAGGTATTAAATATCTATAATCCCAGCAATGGGGAGGCAGATAAAGGAAGACGTCTATGTGTCTGAGGTCAGTATAATCTACACACTCAGTTCCAAGAGAGTCAGAACTACAAAATAAAACCCTGATACACACATTCACACACACACACTCACACACACACACATTCACACACACACACACACACTCACACACACACACACATACTCACACTCACACACACACACTCACTCACACACACACACACACTCACATACATACATACTCACACACACACACACTCACACACACACTCACACACACACACTCACACACACACACACTCACACACACACACACACAACTGATTTAGTTTTATTTTACAAAATAAAATTCAGAAAAGGCTAAGAAATTTCTACATGGAAAAGCTGGAATATCAAAAAAAAAAAAATTCCATACAAAATATATGGTATTTTGACATACCAACAAGTATAAATACCAAAAATTAACAAATAAGACATCATGAAGCTTTTACCTTCTCTAGAGCAAGAACCACATTGTTGAAGGAGCTGCCTCCAAAATGAAAATAAAATTGACAGATTTACAGCTGTCAGAGGGATATAAAAATAGTCCAAATCACTAACAACAAGAAAACAAAAATCTCAATTTGAAAAGGATTCATGGAATTAGAGTTCTCAAAAGGTGAAGTAAAAGTAGCTGAGAAACATTTAAAAGATGATATATAGTGTCAAATTGTCATCCCTGTAAACATAGATACAAGTAGCAACATTATACAGACTGATAAAGCTATTTTAAGTGCATATATATATATGCATGTGATAAGAGTTAATGAAGAAAAGGGGCATTAATTTGAAGCATAGGGTAAAAGCATTTGTGGAAGGGTTTGGAGTGAGTAAGGAAATAAAAATTGGTGTAATTAGAATTTCAAATATAAAATTGAATGAATGTCCAATGATTTTAGCTATTATGGAAATACAGATGAAAATTATATCTTCCTATACAAGTCAAAATAAAACAAAACCAAGAAAATTGAAAATAAAAACAAATTGAAATGACAACAAATGCTGCCATGTATGTGAGAAAAGGAGCACTTATTCATCATGGGCAGAAGTGCAAACTAGTGCAGCCTCTATGGATATTAATGTGGAAGGTGTCCAAAAAAACTAGAAATAGATTGAGCAGAAGACCCTTCTATAACTCTCTTGAGCATAAAATGAAAGTGCTCTGTAGATTATTACCCATGTTCATTTTTGCTCTTCTTCCAATAACCAGAGAACAGAAAGATTATATATTCTATTAAGTGATAAATGGTTAATTAAAATGTGGTATATTCATATAGTGTAATATTATTAGGATGTTAAGAAAAACAAAATCATAGATAACAGCTATAACTAAAAGCTATCATTATAATGGCAAAACTGAGATGCAGAAAGAAAATATAACATTTTCTTTCATTTGGCAATGTTGGCTTTGAAGCTCCATGCATTTGTGTCTCATTTGAGATACCCATAGAGATCAAGAAGTTAATAAGGAACCATGGGAAGACATTTTAACACAAAGATAATCAAATAAAAGGTTATAAAAAATTAAAGAGATATAATTGATCCAGTTAGATGGGAGAAGACATAGCCAGCAGGTTAATGAAGAGGGAATAAAATAGTCATAGGAGGCAGATGGAGGGAGGGAGCCAGGTGGGGTTGAAAAATGGGGAGTACAGGATCCTGTTTGAGGAAAGACAGGAGAGAAGGCTTGAGGGCCAGGAGATTGAAAGAAAAAACTGCGACTGGCTGAGCTGGGGGAGTAATCAGCATGTCTAGGACATGTCAGAGACCTTGGATGGTTGAGGCTGCCTGGAGTCTATGTGGGGGACTTTAGCTGAGACTACTAGCAGTGGAAATATCGAACCTCATTTGGCCACCTCCTATAGCCATACAAGACTCCCAGTTGGGTCTCCTAGAAATGGATCCATAAATAAAAGCAAAACAATTACCACATCAGTGGACCCATTAACATGGAAGGGAAGAAAAATCACAGTTAACCCCTGTACAAAGAACTGCGGGGAAATGATGGCAGGTATTATAGTAATTACCAAATTGCCTTCTCCAGGGATGGACATCCCTGCTTATTGTCCAATGTAGTGTGGTCAGCTTGGAAAAGTTTAAATACAAACAAAAAACAAATTAGCAGGTTGTTCTTTTATATGTTAGTGCATATACATACATATATGTATACACACAACAACAATCATCAAAACCAAAAAAAGACAATATCATATTGTGGAAAACATGAAACGATCGGGGAGCAGCTCAAAAAGGAACATGGATTGAAAATAACATATTTTATTTCAATTTTCAAGAAGAGAAAATTCAGAAATTATCTGCTAATAGAACCAGTGTTTAAGAAAACAAATGTATGCCTCAAAAGAAGGTGAAGGACAAGTCAGGCAATGAGGGAAGTACTAATCACCCCAGGGTTTTACTCTCAAGGATACTACTGAGCATAATATGAAATCTGTATCATTTATAGATTGCCATGATCTTTGAGAATAAAAACTGGTTTCTTGCTCTACTCAATTCATGAAGAAATAATTCATTCAATCCCACTGATGTTTATTTTAACTTTGTTACAAACTCAGTGGGTATTTCTAATAATAGTTGACCAAGCAAATTTATTTCCATCAGTTTATCATTCATGTTCTGTTAGACCTAAGTGAGGATAACCCATAGCATCTATTTACTATCAGATTTGCTTTTCTTTTTGTTCTCAACTTAAAGTATGGGTTGATAGTTTGATTTCAGTGTGTATATGAGTGTGAATATTACTGTGAGTGTGTGGTGTGGTGTGTGTGTGTGTGGATGTGTGTGTGTGTGTGTGTGTGTTTGTGTGTGTGTGTGTGGATGTGTGTGTGTGGATGTGTGTGTGTGTGTGTGTGACAGAGAGGGCTGAAGAGACACATATAGAAAGACACAAAGATAGAGGCACAGAGAAAGAGTAAAAGAGTGTAAATTAAACACAGACCTCACCTTTTATTTTGTGCAAATGCCTGACTAACTCACCCAGAATCTTTTATAATTCGTTCAGTGTTCAAGAGGATTTCGGACTTGGCCTCCTAATCCAGCCTTCTGACTAGCTGGGACTACTAGCCCTCATCATCAGGCCTGGCCTCGTGGTTAAATTTTAAATAGTGGGTGACAAGCAATTTGAAAATTCTCTTTTGTAAAATCAAACAAAATTTAATTTGGCTGTAGTGTAATATTCACTGCTATTTATCTTGACCCTTTGGTTACAGATAATTTCTAGATATGTCTGGTCAGGTTAGGGAACAGAAAGTAAAATTAAAAGATCAGTGCAGTATTATTTGAAGGATGCAGTCTTTGTTTTCAAGGTGAATAATCTTTAATAATAGGTGTTGCAGAAGATGTTCTTTCAAAGCTCCACTTCCATAAAATTACACAATGCAAACTTGGTCACTGGAAATGTCTGCTGCAAATGCTTTTTATATGAAATTTTCCTCTAGTGAGTTCAAATGTTGCTTGAATATGAAATACTTCTCTGAGCCATTGAATTCCTCATGCTGTGGATCATGACGGCTCACTTCCTCTGTCTTTCTGACTTCTACTCTGAATTTGTTTCATATTTAACCAAGGAAACCAGGAAGTTCGCCGTTTTCAGTACAACCTGAACTTTAGGCCCGTGCTTGTCTCCTTGTTGCTTCTTTTCCCTATGACTATAATTAAAACTCCTTGTTGTCAAGGAGGTCAGCCAAAAGACAATGGGCACCACTTTCTCCTAATAGATTTTTATCTAATGTAGGTCAGATCCTTAATTCCAATCCAGTGTTGTCCTCACTTTACTCATTGTATAATTTACAAGTACTTTACAATATCAAAGTTGAATTGATAACCTGCGTGAGTTAGTCAGACATCTTCTCAAAATAAAAAGTGAAAAGAGTCCTAGATAGCATCTTTCAATGGTGGGTAGCATATCAATGATGCTTGAGGTCACCATTAAATTTCCAGTTTCTTTTTTCTGTTTCTCCATGTGTCTGTTTTCTACTCTTAAGTTGATGGATGTTTAGATTGCTTTAAGTTACTAGTTGTTGTAAATAGAGAAGGAATGAAAACATATGTGTAGGTATCTCTGGAGTATGATATAGCATTGAGGCAGTTTGCATAGGGATGGCTACCATAGACTCATGTGTTTGAATAATTGGTGCACAGGAAGCAGCGGTACTAAGAGGTATCATTGTCTTGGAGTAGTTACAGCCTTTTTGGAAATAGTATTTCATATTCTCTTCCTACTGCTTGTTGATCTGAGTATAAAACTTTCAGGTCCTTCTTTAGCTCCATCTCTGCTTCCAGCCATGATAATAATGGGATAAACATCTGAAAGTTTAAGCTAGCCTCAATAAAATGTTTTCCTGTGTAAGAGTTGCTGTGATCTATAATAGCGGGATTGATATTTGTTTATGTTGTCACTGTATCTGGTTTTGGTGTCAGTTTAATAGTGACTTTATATACATGTTTTTTTTTTCATTTTAAAGATCATTTTTAATACTATTTGACATAAGTCTTGAAGCACTGGTAAAATACTGCAGTGAATCTACGTGATCATGAATTGCTTGTAGTTGGATATTTTTATACTGCTCATGAGAATATAAAATTTACTTGCAGTGGAAATTTGTGATCAGATTTTGGTATACGTTCTTCACTTTCAATTTTATTGCTCTCTGTTTCCTCTCATAGATTCCTATAACTTTTAAATGGTAGAAACAATCAGCTGTTTGAATAATCTTACTGAAAGGAATAATTCAATGAAAGAAGCACAAGATTGATGTTGATCTGCCAATCAAAGACTTTATTTTTTTAGTAATTTATTCTCTCCTTTTTCCACCCCCTCCTTCCTCCTTCATCCTCCCCCTCCCCACCTCCTCCTTCCTCATTATTCCCCCTCTGTTTCTTTTTAGAAAAAGGAAGGCCTCAACCAAACATGGCATATTAAGCTGCAATATGATTAAGCATCTTTTCTCATACTGAGGCTAGTTGGAGCAAGTCAGTCAGAGGATAAGGGTCCCAAAAGCAGGGAAAAGCATCAGAAATGGCCCCTAGGTTCCCTCTGTTAGGAATCACACACACACACACACACACACACACACACACACACACACACACAAAAACCCAATAAGCTACACAACTATAACACATATGCACAGGACTCAGGTTAGACACATGCAGGCTTTGTGATTGTCAGTTTGGTCTCAGTGAGGCCCTATAAGTCCAGGTTTGTTGATACTGTGAATTATCTTGTGGTGTCCTTGATCCCTCTGGCTCCTACAATCTTTCCTCACTCTTATCACAGTATTCCCTGGACTCCACCTAATGTTTGCCTGTGCTTCTCTATTGTCTGTGTTTGTCTATTGCTGGATGGAGACTCTCTGATGACAATTGGGCTAGGTATCAGTCTATATGTAGAGCACAATATCATTAAGCATCTTTTCAATGGCTTTTTTTTTGCCAGTTGTGTTTGGTTCTATACTAGGTCTCTGGGACATATGGTCTCTCATTTCTGAAACTTTAGGGAGTGCAGAGGTAGGCTCCCTTCTTTTGGCATGGATTTCAAGCTGGACCAGCCCTTGGTTAGCTACTCCTCTAATTTCTATGCCACCTAAACTGCAACACATGATGCTGGTAGGATAAAAATACTAAGTTGAAGGTATTATGACTGGGTTGATGTTCCAATCCCTCCACTGGAAGTCTTGCTTGATTATAGTAGAAGGCTGGTTTGTACTCTGTATCCATCATCACTTTGAGTCTTAGCTAGGGTAACCTAATAGTTTCCTGGGAGTTTCCATTGCACTAGGTTTCTACCTTACCACCAAATCTCCCCCACCCCCGCCAATTCTTGTTGTCTCTCCCAATACTCCCTCCCTTCATTCTCCTCCCACCTGATTCTTCTAATTCAAGCCCTCACCTGTCTCAGGTCAAACTGTGATATCCTACTTCCTCTTCCCAGGAAGAACCATGCATTCCTCTTTGTTACAGAGCCTCTCTGGGTATGTGGATTATAGCATGATTATTCTTTACTCTGCAGTAAATTTCCATCTATATGTGAGTACATATCATGTTTGTCTTTCTGGATCTAGGTTACCTTACTCAGAGTGATATTTTCTACTTTAATTCATTTGTCTGCAAATTTAATTTTTTTGAACAGCTGAGTAATACTTCATTGTGTAAAGATAGCAAATCTGCCCAATTGCTTGTCTATTAACTTGAATATTGTTTTATACTACTTCTCTGGATCTAAAGCAATTAAATTTTTTTTCATTGAGGAAATTAATTTTCAAACTTGGTGCTTTATCTAATTTAAGAAAGACCTATCTAACCAATACATGATCATTTTTTGAGATGCTTCCTCTGTGCTCATATTTTAATAACTAGTGTATACATCATTTCTTATACTCTGGATGAAATTGAAGACATCTATAAAAGAATGCTCTCTCACACAATTATATTAATATAACTTTTTCTTCTTTTACTACCATTTTCCTAAAGACATGTTATGAACTAGCAGACTTTTTATTAATGCAAAACTTTAATGTATTGTCTGTATTGGTAATATTTATGCAATTCTTGGAATAGATGAACCATATATGCAAGTATAATTGCAAATATTTGGTTTTGGTGCATTTGCTGAGTCAAAGGGCAAATAACTTGGCAAGTTCGATGAATTCTACCTAATTATATTTCACATGCCATGTGAAAGAATTTTTATATTTCAGTTTTCTAAATAACAGAATATTAAAGAGTATCCCCTACTGTCACCAGTATGATTTTTGTAGTTCAGTGTGTCTTAAGAATGAAACTTAGCCACACCTCTGCCTGTGCTCTAGGAGGGCTGGAAATACCAGATAAAATCAAATGAGACCACTCTTCCCAATCCCTTGCCTCTAGGTCTACATGGGGCAACCACAGCTGTGGTCAACTGTGCCCTTTTGGGAAACTCCACTACTTAATGTCAAAGTCTACCATGTCTGGATAGTTCCCCCACCACAATCTCTAGTCCCTACCTTTGCATTCATTTCCATCTGGTCCAGGATCCTGCAGACTAGACCAGATTTGGATTCTACTGTATTCTTCCATCCAAATCTGCAGAGATACCTGGACATCTTGAGGGAGGAAATGGTGGATGAAAAACTACAGCTGGTCCTCAACATGCATAACACAATGGCCCTATACCCTGCATATTCCATTTTCTAGCCCACAGCTCTGCTAGCATTACAAGTGGCCTGCCAGCATCAGGGATAACCATGTAAAAATTCCTCTTCCCAAATTCCCTCCATGACATTCCCCCTAAAGCATATTAAACATCTGCAAACTGTACCTAGTCTCCTGTACTTCATTTTCTGCCCTACAATTCTGCATCCTGAGATGCCTGCTGGCATGGGCAATAACCAGATGTCTAAATGTCAGCTTGAGAACACAATCAACAAGAGCCAGAGCAATACAACACCTCCAGAGCACTGCTATCCTACCACAGTAAACCATGGATATCCTAGCACAGCTGAAGAACAAGGAATTGACCAGAAATGTAGTCTTATGAACATGGAAGAGGCCTTTAAGTAGAAAATGAATACATCTCTTAAAGAATACAGGGAAATACAGTCAAACAGGTAAAGGATATGAATAAAACTGTTCAAGATCAGAAAATAAAGTTAGAATAAATGAAGAAAATACAAACTGAAGTAATCTTGGAGATGGAAAACCTAGAGGTGGAATAAGAACAAGAGCATCACCAACAGAATACAAGACGTAGGAGGAAGAATCTTAGGCATAGAGGATATGGTAGAAGAAATTTATCAGTCAAAGAAAATGACAAATCGAAAATGTTTCTGACACAAAACCTTTAGGAAATGTAGGCCACTATGAGAAGAACAAATCAAAGAATAATAAGAATATAAGAAAGAGAAAAATCCCTGCTCAAATGTCCAGAAAATACTTTCAATAAAATCATAGAAGAAAATATACTTAACCTAAAAAACATGAGTTGCCTATAAACATACATGAAGATTCCAGATGTATTAAACCACAAAGGAAAATCATACTACTGCATAATAACCAGAACTCTAAATATATAGAAAAAGAAGAATATTAAAAACCACAAGGGAAACCCAAGTAAAATAAAAGGCAGACATATTAGAATTTTACTTGACTTCTTTACAGAGACTTTAAAAGCCAGAAAGGCTATATCTTGTAGACTCTAGGAGACCACAGATCACAGCCCAGAATACTATACCGAGCAAATCTTTCTTTCACCATAGACGAAGAAACCAAGATATTCTATCACAAAATCAAATTCAAACAATAGCTGTCCACAAATCTACCCACAGAAGATACACACATACACCCTAAAACCACCAACATCCAACTAATAGGAATTAGCAATCACTGGTGTTTAATAAATCTCAACATCAGTTCTCCAATAAAAAGATACAGACTAACAGATAGGATATAAAAACAGGATTCATCTTTCTGCTGCATACAAGAAACATACCTCACGAAGAGAGATAGTCATTACACCAGAGTTAGGGCTAGAAATGATTTTCCAAGCAAACAGACCCAAGTATCAAGTTAGAGTAGTCATCTTAATAACTAATAAAATATACTTTCAGCCAAAATAATTCAAAGAATATAGGAAAGATACTTTATACTCATCAAAGGAAAACTGCATGATCTCAATATCACTGACACAAATGCAAAGGCAATCACATTTGTAAAAGTAATATTGCTAAAGCTTAAATCACAGATTGAACCCCACACATTAATAATGGGATGTCAGGGGCTCTGCCAGGTGGTGGGGAAATAAAGGGGTGGGAAGGGCTTGTGTCCCACCAGAACTCTCACGGATGCGGGAGACTGTCTTGTGCTCTCCAGCACCGGGTGGGCATCTGGCTGTGGGAATCCACTATTCTCAGTCTGCAGGGATGGAGAGGGAACAGTCCTGTGGATCCTCAGTTTTGGGCATCCCAGATGTTGCTGGATATCATGGAGGAGCTGAGAACAAATTGGAAGCCCCAGGGGCAGCTAAGTCAAAGGGAGAAAGGGGAGGGGAGAAAAGAAGATGCCCTGTGGTTCCCCTGCAGGCAAGAGTCCTTGGTCCAATCTCAAGGCTGGAAATGCTGGAAAGGCTGGATGGTTTCCTGTGTGAGATTATGGCCACATAGACAGAAAGGAGAAAGGAGGAGGAGAAGGAGGGTAAGAGATAAGAGTAAAAGAAAGAAGTTAAGAGTAAGAGGTTAAGAGAGAGAGAGAGGAGGGGGCAAACAGCCCCTTTTATGGTGGGCTGGACTACCTTTCTGTTCCCAAGTAACTGTGGGGTGGGGCATACTTGGCTGAAGTCAGGTGACTGGGTGTGGAGTCGAGCCAGAATACTGTGATCTTGGGGCATTGTCTAGCCACAGGATAGTAGAGTTGGAGTGCTCATGGTGTTAGGTGTCTATGTCTGGGAACATAGCTTTACTGTTTTGCCCTTGTAGAATTTTCTACTTGGTCCCTGGAGTAAGCCTCGCTCGACCACGAACATGGACTGTGTACTGGCTAGTTTTGTGTGTCAACTTGACACAGGTTGGCCTTATCACAGAGAAGGGAGCTTCAGTTGGGGACGTGCCTCCATGAGATCCAGCTGTGGAGCATTTTCTCAATTAGTGATCAAGGGGGTAGGGCCTCTTGTGGGCGGTGCCATCCCTGGGCTGGAAGTCTTAGGTTCTATAGGAAAGCAAGCTTAGCAAGCCAGGGGAAGCAAGCCAGCAAGAAACATCTCTCCATGGCCTCTGCATCAGCTCCTGCTTCCTGACCTGCTTGAGTTCCAGTCCTGACTTCCTCTGGTGATCAACAGCCATGTGAAAGTAAGCTAAATAAACCCTTTCCTCCCCAATTTGCTTCTTGGTCATGATGTTTGTGCAGGAATAAAAACTCTGACTAAGACAGACTGCCAACAATTCATGGTCCAACAACAGGAGACTTCAATGCCACATTCTCATCAATGGGTAGGTCCTCCAGGCATAAACTAAACAAAGAAATCATAAACAAATTAACAGATATTATGATTCAAATGGGCCTATCAGATATCTTCTGAATACCAGATATCTTCACCAAAACACAAAAGAATATACATTCTTCTCAGCACTTCATGAAACCTTCTCCAAAACTGACCATATACTCAGTTACAGAGCAAGTTTCAATAGATACAAAAAATTTACAATAACCCCTTGTAAACCAGAGATCCCAGCCCAGACTACTAACTCAGCAAATCTTTTAATCACCATAGATGGAGAAACCAAGATATTCTGCCACAAAATCAAATTTAAACAATGTATATCCACGAATCTCACCCCTATACAAGTTACTAGAAGGACAACTTCAATCCAAGAAAGTTAACTACACCCACAAAACCACAGGAAACAATTTCACACTGGCAAAACCAAAAGAAGAAACACACACACACACACACACACACACACACACACACACACAAACACACAGCAGAACAACAGAAACATCAGAAAACCTACCACCTCATGGAAACTGAACAGTGCTCTAGTCAATGACCACCAAGTCAAAGAATAACTAAATAAAGGAATTACAAACTTCCTACAATTCAATGGAAAGGAATAAACAACACTCAGAATCTTGTGTGACTGAATGAGAGCAGGTAAGAGCATTAAGGTGTTTCATACAGAGGTTAGTGAGATTTCATACTAGTCACTTGACAGAACACCTGATAGCTCTAGGGGAATAAAAAGCAAACACAAATAATAGGAGTAGATGACAGGATATAATCCTGGGGCTGAAATCAATAAAATAAAAACAAAGAGAACAATAAAATTAGTCAGTGAAGGTAAAGCTCCTATCAATGAGGGATATGGAGCCTGAACTGTCCATCTCACATAACGAGGAAAGACTTCCAACGGAAGAATTGGAACACCAATCCAGCCACAAAACTCACAATTTATTCTATCTATAAGATATGTAGGGTTAAAAATGGAGCAGAAGAAGAAAAAGGGACAACGAATGAATGGTCCATGCCATGAGAGTTGGCCACCCCTGACAGTATTAATAATATTCTGCTATTCTTGCAGAAAGGACTCTAGCATAAATGTGATCAGTGAGGCTTCACTCAATAGCCAAAGGAAATTCATGCAGAGGCACACAGCCAAACATTAAATGGAGCTTGAAGATTCCTGTGAAACAATGGGGAGGAAGGATTGAAAGAGCTAGTGAAGGCAAGGACACCAGAAGAAAACCCACCGAATCAACTAACCTGGGCCCCTAGGGACACATAGAGACCGAATGGCCAGAGAGCATGCATGGGATGGATCTTGACCCTCTGCACAAACATAACTATTGTGCAGCTAGGTCTTCCTGTGGGAATTCTAATGTGGGAGCAATGGCTGCCTCAAACTATACTGCTTACTTGGATCCATTTTACGTAACTGGCCTGCCTTGTCTAGCCTCAATAAAAGAAGATGCATCCTGATATGCCAAATATAGAGGAATTTTAGTCCAGTAACATGGCTGTCCTTGCAAAGGATCACATCCTTCTAGGCCTGTGTGGTCTGGCTGGAAAGCAGACATAGCACTCAGCTTCAATCCCTCCAGCAGGAATACAGGCAAGCCCTTAGTATATACCTCTAACCCCTCTTGCCAGTTTGAATGTGTAAAAGTAGCATTAATTTACTTGTAACTGCCATTTAGGAGGCTTACTTTTGAATAAGCTTAGTCTTTCTGTTATTTCTGAACTCTGGCTGGCTGGTCAGCTATTTTGACTCAGAGCCTCTGTGAACTGACTGATTACACTTAGCTTCTCTCATCTTCTCACTGAATTGTTCTGTTGACCGCCAACTAGTTCTGTGAATTTGGTGTAATCTTCTGGGTCCTTCTTATTCTCTGGCTTCAGTTGCTTCCACTGACTTGCACTGAACTGCATGAACTCATGAGTGAAATCAACTTCCTGCACTGACTCACTGAACTGGCTCTCAACTGACTCTCTGTCTCTGTCTCTGTCTCGGTCTCTGTCTCTGTCACTGTCTCTGTCTCCCTCTGTCTCTCTCTCTGTGCCCCTGTGTCCGTGTGTCCGTGTGTGTGTGTGTGTGTGTGTGTGTGTGTGTGTGTGTGTGTGTGTCTATGCACTGCTCTTAAATAGCTTCTTTTTTTGTTCTCTTATGATCTCCTATGAGGTGGGTATATGCTATTTCTGATTCATTCTGTCAAATCTGTTTCTCAGATTCCTCACTTTGTCTGCCTCTCATTTAGACACCACTTTCAAATATGGCACCTTCCTTATACAAACTAATTTTATTTTAATCATATGTACTAAAACCATGTCTACATTGCAGCTGGATCACATAGACTTAGAAGGTCTTTGGATCTGATCAGAATAACACTGTAGTATGATTAAAATTCCTCTGCATGAATCAGTCAGCTTGGAGAGAGTTTGGGCTAGAACAGTTGAGTTGAACTAGCCAGCCAGAGTTTAGAAAGAACAGAAAGTGGGAGCTTATTCAGCAGTAAGTCTCAAAGGATGAAAACATAGTGGGTCGAGGTTTGCAGGTGGAGACTCTGAATCTGAAGCCTATAAAGTCCAGGCTCACAGAAAACTAGATTCTAATGAGGCTAGAAGCTTCCAGGTCTAGACCTAGGGATAGTTAGAACAGTGATAAAAATGCTTTGGGCTCATTTCAAACCATATATTTCTAAGGTATGTTACAAAATAAAAGCTACATTTACAGCTGAGGTTGTTGATATCTATGGAGAAATGGATAGGGGGAAGTGAGGTAAGAGAGAGGAACTGTGAAGAGAGAAGAAAAGAGAAGCTTATATGATATACAGTAAATAACCAACTTAATAAAAAAGAGAAGAAGAAAAATAAATCCATTGCTATATTTTCTCTACTTCCAAACTCTAACTGTGATGTTAAAAGTGATAATGCCAATAAATACAGTGTTATCTCATATGTTCCTAGAAGTTTGGTTTAAGATATACTTTCTCAAATCTAATCTGGAAAAAAGTAATTTCATCAATTCTAAGTCTAGGTTTCTATAGACCCTATTCATATCTGATAACTAATTGTTGTGAAATGTCCTTTCTACCCAGTAAATACTTCTCTAGGTTGCTAGAATATTGGCTTATCTACTTCTAACACCTGAATCAATGAAATGACAACAAAAACCTTTGAAATTGCACAATCCCCTTCCTTCTAGGCAAGCCTTGTCCCAGTAGTATAAACAGCTGCCCAAAGATCCATGAGCAGGATCATCACTGAAAAGAGTAGTAGATAGGCACAGCTTATTCATAAGTTTGAGAGTTCAATTGAGTGAAACAACAGCATTGTAAAATAATAAAAGGTTGTTATGATAGTCCTAAATAATGGATGCTTACAGCATTGTGGTGTTTTTGCATAAGCTTACGAGTCACGGTATTCTATTTTCATATTTACCATTGTACATTTTTACTGCATTTCTCTGAAAGAATTTTCTGTTCTTTCTCATTTATTAGAAGTATATTAATATTAAGAAGATTAGTATTTTCCTCTGAGAGAAAAAGAAATACAATATCTTATTTTTCATATTCTGATGTTACTTACTGTATTTTCTGCCACAGTGCGTTTTTATTAATGTATATTGAAAACTGATATTTTAGAATGTTAATGTTCTGTTATTTTAATCTGTTATTTGCATACTTTTTGAATGCTTGTCCTTATTTTCTCCTAGTACTTTTTTACTTGCTTTTTCAGTTTAATTTTATCTTTGTTATTTAGAATATAGAAAGTTGAAAACACAGATAACACGTATGATACCAGTGTGAATATTTGTATCGTTTACAAGTCAGTATTTCTCATAGTGGCATTAATAGGTTTCCATATTAATAAATGTGCAAGTTTGGTATGCCAATCTATCAACCTTCTAACTCAGGAGAAGTTAGCTGTCACGCAGAAAAGTTGATTCAGAACATTGGAACATGGGTGGACCCACGGGGGTCTTTAGCTAGAGTGTGAAAGCTATCAAATAGTGACAGATTTATATACTGGAAAAAAGAAACAAAATATCATGTATGAAGAACATTTTAGCAGGCTTGAAAATGTTCCAAATGAATGATGGGACATAATACAAAAGTAATAAGAAGTCAACAAGACAGATACAAATTGAAGCACAGACAGATATAAGTGCAAGGATCCATCCCAAAATCAGTTAGCATGCAAACAGCACACACTTTGCTACAATCCAGTGTTTTATTGTCTTTGAGCACTATTTTAGCTCCGTTGATCCTACCTCATTTTTTTCCTCATACAAATTAGATGTTTTGTTGATGGGAGTCATGTTTATAAGCAATTATTGATATTTTCTATAACATTCATAGTGATATTAACAATATAAAATCTAAATTACTTGATGGGGATGGGGTCAACAGCTAAATTTTGGATAAATATTCTAGCATCTCTATTTATTTTAACCAAAGAGATCATAGAATGCTTAATTTAGGGAGCATTGAAATGACTGCCAATATTTTGGTTGTTCTGTAAAAACTAAAATGTAAATCTGTCAGCTCTGTTTTATTTTCTAGACTTTCCTGAGAACACTCTCATGGCCATTTATTTATTGCTCTGAATTTTAAAAAGTCATCCTACACATTAGAAAAGGAAGTGAAGTGCACTGTTTCTTTTTCATCTGTGTTCTTAAGTTTTAATCACTTAAATCCCAAGATAAACTGTGCTCCCGTGAATGATTTTCATAACTAGACTATTTGAAGTAGGGTAATCATAAATCTGGGCCACATCTTCTTGTGATAGTCTATAGAAAAGGGAGAAGGAAAGTCCGAATTCCTTGCTGTTTTGTTTGTTTGTCTGTTTGTTTTCCCACTTTTTCTCACTCATTAGGGAATTTTGCTTCTCCTGTTGCTTTGGCCAGTATTAAGGGCAACTCCTCAGCATTCCAACACAAAATCAAATATCAGTGTTGTTGGAATCCTCCAGGACTGCAGTACCAGATTAGGACTG
Source organism: Montemys delectorum (assembly GCA_019843815.1). NCBI lineage: Eukaryota > Metazoa > Chordata > Mammalia > Rodentia > Muridae > Montemys > Montemys delectorum. Next base: position 57,979 of record JADRCD010226640.1, read on the forward strand.
AGAAAATGTCAGGCATCATGGACTGAACAACTACTAGATTCTCCATTGTAAATGTCTCTTTTATTTTTTTCAGATGAAGGAATGAGATGAGATGAGAGTTGTACCCAAGCTTTATGAATACACAGTTTGGGCACAGCTGAAAATTCTATTTCTGTTCTATCTATCCTTAGGCCTATATCTGGACTCTTCTAAGCTAGGCCTAGATTCTCCAAGATGACTGATTCAAACTGGCTTCTGACTAAATTGCTCTGCTTGGCCTCAAACTTATTGGCAATCTGTTCTAATCTACTGACTCCTTATTCTCTGGCTGTCTTGACCTACACTACAAATTATCACTGTAAAAGTGTCCCCCTACCTCCATCTCTTCTCTCTTCCTTCTCCTCCTCTCCCCCCTCCTTTTCCTTCTCCTACTGCTCCCCACCACACCCCTATATCTGTTGTTGCTGTTCTCTTAATTCACCTCTCCTTCCTGTCTTTTCTCAGAGTTGGGAACACCCTACATGTCATTCATTCTGGTTCTGTCAGATCTTTCTGTCATCCGTTACTTTGTCCCTCAATTGTATTCAAACATGGCTGCTTCCTTCTACAAACTGACCTTATCAATATTCTTTGGGATTGAAGGTGTATAGTAAGAGTATGTCTGTATTCTAGACAAAGTAACTAAACGCATGTGCCTATGTCACATCCAGAGGTACTAAAGGCTTGTGTCTGTATTCCAGTTGGATCACACAGACCTTCAAGGATTTTGATGTTACCCCTTTCGCGAGTACCCAAGTGCCTCTACAATCAATCTTTCTTTCATAAGGCAATGGTGATTGGTCTGCACAGACCACATTCTCTAAGCCAGTCTAATATGCATTTAATTCTAGCAGTTTACACCTTTAGAGAATGCTCATTGGTATGCAGCTTCAATGCAGTTATCATAAACGTGCTGGGTCTTCCTTATCAGTCACTTCCTGTGATGCTCCTTCAAACCCGTCATCCAGTTTTCGTTTTCACACCTCATAACATATTCCCCAGCTCTACAGCTTTATGTTTTCTATATTTTAATATATTCTTCTTCTTCTTTTAGTAAAGTTTACAGTTAAAAGTGAAACAAATGTTGCAGCATCTTTTGGATACATGCTAAAGTGGTATAGGTAGGTGTTGTAGTAGCTCAATTTTCAAATTTTTGAGGAACTACAGTGTTGAATTCAATACTGCCTGCAAAACACTGCCTTGATGAAAAGCAACTAAAAGTTGGATGGCTCAGAAACCTAGCATAGATCCAAACACAACTGATTTTTTTAAAAAAAAATGTGTCAAGAAATGATTTCTAATATGCTATATTAATAGATAGCTGCCTAGCTCACTCACCATCTGGATTGTTTTAGCTATGCTTTTTTTTATAGGAAATTTAATATATTGTCTTTTCTAGTTTTGCAAAGAATTGTGTTGACATTTTGATGGGATTGCTTTTAATCTGTATATTGCCTTTGGTAGGATGGTCATTTTTACTATGATAATTGTACCACTCGATGAGTGTAGATTTTTTTTTATTTTCTGATATCTTCTTTAATTTCTTCAAAAACTTTAAGTATCAATCACACAAGTCCTTTACTTACTCAGTTCCTATTACCCTATAATATGTTAAGATATATTAATTATTTGTGGCTATTGTGATGAACACGTTTCCATAATTTCTTTTTTAGTAAGAGGGTGGTGGTTTTTGCTTTTGTTTTTGTTTGTTTGTTTATCTTGTATCCAGTCTCTTTGTTGAAGGTGTTTTTCAGCTAAAGCATTTCCCTGGAGAAACTTACATACAGAACCATATAATATGCAAATAACAATTCTTTGACCTCTTTCATTCCAATTTGTATCTCCTTAATCTTCTTCAGTTGTCCTATGACTCTAGTAAAAGTGTAATAAATATTGATATTCAGATTTACCAAGTCACTATCTTTTTGTTTCCTAAAACTTCAATATTGTTTAAGATTTTTTCTTTCTGCATTTCATTTCTCAAATAGTATTATTATTAGGTAACAAAATAGTAAAAAACTAAGCTAGTTATATATTATTAATTTAAACCACTAATAAAATAAAAATAAATGATAGTATACTTTTTAAATTTTTAATATGTATTTGAATACTGTTTGAATTATTATAAGTTTAAATAGGATAAAATTACATATTTATTAAAGCAACTTCAAAACAGAATATAGTACATGCAAAATTATTCTGGAGGATATCATTTTCAATCATTTATATATACATTTTATATTTACTTTTACAAATTTGACTTGAATTTTCTGAAAAGACACCATCTGTATTATTTAATAAAACCTTGAATTCATTAACCATTTATTGAATAGACTTTAGTTAAGTATTTAAAAGTTGTATGAATATTTTATAAAATAATAGATTAAATTTCATATACTGTTTTTATTAGATTTTTATAATGAATTATCTTAAAGATATTTAACCTTTATATACTTTTAAATTGTACTATTAATGATTTTCCACTATATTTTAATTAATTTTAAATTTTATTTTAAACTACACAGATATATTTCTAGCATTTATGCTAAATTTCTTTTGAAACATTTTTATTAATTTATACTTACAATTTCTCTGAATATTACATTAAGACTATACCTTTTTATAGAGAATCAGTTAGTAAGAATAAAGTACATACATATTTCAACCATTTATGCTACATTTATGATTTAAATTTAGAGTTTATTAAAGCTTTGTCAATTAAAATTAATAAAATTTACAAATCTCTTAAAATATTTTTTATTATTTGGTTAGTGCAATGACTTCATTTCTTATTTCAAATACTCTAAATAATTATAATTTCTAGTCTTTATATAAAAATATAGTTTTGAGCTGTCTTTAAAGCATTTCAAAAAAAGAACTTAACTAGACTACTAATTGGTAAGTCTCTGCAAATAAATACTATATTTTATCAACTCATATATAATTAGAAACTTCTCAAGTTTCTAGTAGTAGCCTATGCATACACATATATAATATACAGAGAAACTGCAATGTTTTCTTTATGCAATACCTTTTTCTACTTCTAATTTTGATCCTTGAGCTACACTGTGTGGTAAAATGAGTTACATAAATCCAGTATCTAACAAAACATATTAAAATTGAAAAATAGGAAAAGCATTATCTTTTAAATATCTGAGAGATCAAAAGTTTGTGAGATATGCAATTGTAGAATATGCTACTTTTCATAATTACAACACTTTTCCCTGCTTTAGAGTTAAACCAGATTATTATTTTGAAATAAATAAAATGTTTCTTTGATATCCTTTTAAATGCATTATTAAAGTTCAGACATGTACTTTACATACAGAAAATTTTAAAACTAGAATTGTAAATTTATTTATTGATTATTGATTATAAATATTCTAAGTCTAGTGTGGTTGTAGTATCATAACAAGGTAGTATTACAGTTATTACTTTAGATTGGCAATGTTTATTTCTAGTGTATAGTTGGCTGTAGTTATGTATTGTGGACTTAATGGCTACATGTGTCACATTTCAGCTCTTTCCTATTGTTTGATATGACTATCAATTGAATTAATTGGTTCTTAAATTTTGAGTACAAACTATAGAATTATACAATGTATTCCAAAAAAGTCATTTCTAGCTTTCACTAAAAACATTAGACATAATTTAATGCAATTCACATAGAGGTGAAATGTAAGAATTTTTAATGAAATTCAGATAATAGTATCAAGCAAATGTTATTTATGACTTAGTTGAGGCTCAGTATTGAATCAATACTGTAAAAGTTATATCTAAATATGAAAATTGGTAAAAGCTAATTGACATTAATGGAGAGTTAGAACCACGTTTGCAATTTATATTTAAACACAAATTATTCTGAGTCCATGCCCTGAGCAAACCTTGGTCACTGGATACATACCCAGTCTCATAACACTCAGAGGAAGCTTGACTCCCAAGTGCTCTAACACACCCAAGATCACAGACAAGGAGGTCAGAACATCTGCCCCAACACCCTGAACACCTGGAATAACTGGGTTCCCCCAAACCCTGGCATCTAGGGACACGGGAACTCCCACCTGGTCAGTGACACTGGTTCCTTCCAGTCCCAGCCAGTGCCCTGAGCAGATGTTGGGCACTGGAGTCACACCCAATCCCACAACACCCAGAGGATGCTTGCCTCTCAGGTGCTCTAACACACCTAGGATCACAGAATTTCAGGATCCCAGTGGCGGCTTGACTTACAGGGGCTATGACACACCTAGGATCTCAGGATCACAGGATCCCAGAACCACAGAGACAGCTTGTCTCTGAGGAGTTCTGACACAACCAGGATCACAGGAAGGACAAGCTCTAGTCAGAGACAGCAAGGGCAGGAAGCACAAGAGATAACTAGATGTCATGAGGCAAGCACAAGAACATAAGCAACAGAAACCAAGGCTACTTGGCAAAATCAGAACCCAGTTCTCCCACCACAGCAAGTCCTGGATACCCCATCACACCAGAAAAACAAGATTTGGAAATTCCAGCAGCAAAATTCATCCAGTTGAAAATGTATAAACAAATTATAGGATTTTCATACAACATAGTAAAAATTAGCACTATAAAAATCCTTATTATTTTAGTGAATGGAAGTAATTATTTGATATTCTTTGAGATAAGTTTTGAATAGAGAAGCAGATTTTATAATCCACTTCTTAGGAAACCTACATAAAAACTAAGCAAATATTTTGAAAGTCACAAAAGTGGGAGATTCTTTACCATAGAACTTGTTTTTTTAAAGCAGTATGCAAAAGCTTTGGAGGTGAAGAGTCATTCTATTCTTGAATTCATAACTAAATATATATATATATATATATACAAATACATATATATGTGTGTGTGAACAAATTGTTTCAATACAAAACTTACTCTAATGCTGATACATTGCATCAAATAAATAAAATAAAAATAATATTAATGCAGAAAAAAATTAACACCTATGCTGATATATAAAACAACAAGAATTATCTATTTTAGAAAGATTTAAATCCTTCTGACAAAACTTAACTTTTCAATATTTCTTAAAATTTCTGAACTGCAATAATAGTTCCTTTTACTGGAAAGTGATAAATGTAAGGAACACATGTTTGTGACTTTACTTGTTTTGTAGTAGCTAAATGATTGATTTAATTTTCAAGTAACATCCTTGATAAGTTTCACAAAGATACCAACGTCCTCAGTTTAGTTAAAAATAACATTATATTTCACAAATGATAATTATTCAAGTTTAATTTTAGATTAACTACAATTTTAAGCTTTCTGTAGTTTATTACTTCTTAAAATACATAGAAATACCAAATTTACCTTAATTTTAAAAGAGCTTCATTTAAAATGGTTAGAATAAGAGGATGATATTAAACTAAAGAAAAGAAAAAAGGAGCATTGCACCTTAAATCCCTTTGTTGGATATTTTAAATATTTATGAGTATAATATGAAAGTTTGGACTATGTAAATATGTTGTAATTTTTCCACCTTTAGCAAATTCATATCATATTATTTTTTATTTAAGTAATGAATGCTTATAGAATCCACATAGGAAAAGATTTTCCTTTGTATTATGAAATAGTTCATCAAAATTTTAACTCTAGTTCAATAGCCACATTTTACAGTACAGTGAAAGAAATGTAAAGGCACACTTGAATACTTTAATAATTGTTTCTTCTTTCCTTCATTCTCTCCTTCCTTCCTCTTCCCTTCCTTTCTCTCTCCTGTATTTCCTCCTTCCTTCCTTTCTTCTTATTTACCTATTCTCCATTCTTCACTCCCTCCTTACTCTGTTTTGCTTTTAAACTTCTATATTTTATTACTACCACTTTTTATGATAGAATTTATTTATTCTTCTACATTTTTTAATTAATGCAGTTTTTAAAAATTCAGCCTAACACCAATTCAGAAGGCTCTCATTATACTTTGAAAATAAGCCTTCTTTATGTTACAAATATTGTATGAGCTATACATTTCAAGCTTATTTTCTACTAATATTAAAGCACAGCTCTTCCCTGAGGCACACATGTCTGCATACTTCAAGTTGAGATTTCAGCTTCAAATAGCAGAACTGTCCAAACTCCACATCAATATGTAGATAAATAACAATATTTCAGAGACTTTAAATAGCAAATTCGTTCATTTTTATGAATCAGTTTTATGACTATGATAGTTCAACAACATTTGAAATAAAGGGTATAATAATATGGAGCAACTTATAATACAAAATTTGTTATGTAATAAAATGTAAAATAATTTACTGGGTAATGATTATTATTAGTTCTAAACATAAAAACACAACCTAATCTTTTGTGGTCTTTATGTAGAAATTTTATTTTATTGACTTTTAGAAGAGTCAAAATCATTCTGTCATAAAATATAATTCTGTCTTATTTTGAACATATATTTTCATTTACATCCATTCTCAGAAAAATGAATTAGAGCAATTCCCTTATGTAATTCTATTTATTACACAACTTTTTACAATAATGCATTCCATTTATTTTAATTTTAAAATTTATTCTATCATATATTACATTTCTACCAGTTTCCAGTCCCTCTTCTCCTACACGATGTCACCACTATCCAAGTCTCCATCATTTCCCTTCAGAAAAGTACAGGCCTCCCATGGATATCAACTAGACATGACCTACAGTAACAATAATCCTGTGTATCTTCCTGCAACCCAGAAGGGGGAAAGAGTTTAAAAGTAGGCAAAAGAGTCAGAGACATCCCCTTCTTCTTCAGTTAGCAGTCACATAAGGAGACCAAGTTACACAACTATTATATATATGTAGAGGGCCTAGGTCAGTCTCATGCAGGCTTCCTGATTCAACTCTATGAGCCACTATGAGAATTGCTTAGTTGATTTTGTGGATTTTATCTTATTGAACCCTCCACTTCCTACAATTCTACTGACCTGTCTTCCAAAGGAATCGCCATGCTCTGCTTAATGTTTGGCTATGGACTTCTGCATCTGTTTTCATCAGTTTCTGAATGGAGTTTCATGGATAAATATCATACTAGGCTCCAGTGAACAAGTGTACCAGGATATCACTAGTAATTAAATAAACTTTGAATTTTTTAAACTTTTGTTTTATTTTAAAATCTATACTAAATAACAATTCCTATAATCTTTAGCAAATACTCAATAGATTATTGGAAAACTAATATGGTTTATCAAATAAAATGTATTTGGAAATACAGAGTTACTCAAAACATTTTTATTTAATGTAATATCATTTATTAAATATTATGCAGCAAAATATAATACAGTAAAGTATAATCATAAATTTATTTTATGTAAGTATAGCATATATTTGATATTTTGAGTAATAATCTATGTAAATAGAAGAGCATATTTATAGTACGAAGCTTTGTTATAGTATTTTCATATTTCAAATCATATTTCATTTTTTCTTGATTCCATTTTATAATTTAGTTATTTATGTTGAACTTTTGCTACATAATTAATCATCAAATAGATGCCAACAATAAATTGTGTATGCAAAAATAAATTTTGTCAATAGTGGTGTTACCTTCTTCACACAAATCAGATTTGAAAGCAATTAGCAGTTGTA